>JAIUZE010000907.1:0-77835 GCA_022085475.1 Heliosperma pusillum | reverse complement strand
AAGTAATAAATCACCATATCCCTCGATACATCCGAGGTAACGATCAGGTTGAGAACTAATTCTACCTGACCTTCTAGGGACAATAACCGTTTCAGACGAGGAGGGAACGTTTTCCTCCACTTCATTTTCGGTTTGTGGCTCTCGAACTTCTTCAAGTTCGAATTTTCTCCCACTCTGCCTTTTAGAAACGAAATCGCTTTCTAGAAAGACTGCATCACGAGACACAAACACTTTGTCCTCATGACGGTTGTAGAAGTAATATCCACGAGTCTCCTTAGGATATCCTACAAAATAACATTTGTCGGATCTGGGTGCGAGCTTGTCATTAGACTTCTCATGAACAAACGCCTCGCAACCCCAAATTTTCAGAAACGACAAATAAGGAACCTTTCCTTTCCATATCTCATATGGAGTTTTATTGGCTGCTTTAGTCGGACTACGATTTAGTGAAAATATTGCGGTTAAGATGGCAAATCCCCAAAACGAGTCAGGAAGCTCTGTAAGACTCATCATTGACCAAACCATATCTAATAAAGTTCGGTTTCTCCTTTCAGACACACCATTTAATTGAGGTGTTCCAGGAGGAGTCCATTGTGATACTATACCACAATCTTTTAGGTTTGAATCAAATTCATAATTTAGATATTCACCACCACGATCGGATCGTAGGGTTTTTATCTTCTTATTCAATTGGTTTTCCACTTCATGTTGAAACTCTTTGAACTTTTCCAAAGCTTCACTCTTATGCCTCATTAAGTAGACGTATCCATATCTACTTAAATCGTCGGTAAAAGTAATGAAGTACTTGTAACCACCTCTGGCTTGGAGAGTCATTGGGCCACATACATCGGTATGTACAAGGCCTAATACTTCACTTGCTCGTGTCCCTTTTCCCGTAAAAGGAGCACGAGTCATCTTGCCCAAAAGACAAGATTCGCAGTCACCATAAGATTCGTAATCAAATGGTTTGAGAAGTTTCGTTGAAACAAGTCTCTTTATGCGTCGTTCGTTTATATGACCTAAACGACAATGCCAAAGGTATGATTGATTAGGTTCACCTAATTTGAGCTTCTTGCTTGCTACATGATATATTTCATTAACATTATCAAGAACATAAATACCTCCAATAGAGATGGCTTTACCATAAAACACATCATTAAAAGAAAACGAACAACTATTGTTCTTGATTACAAAAGAGAAACCCTCCGCATCAAGTACGGAAATGGAGATAATGTTTTTAGTCAAGGAGGGTACAAAATAACAATTATTTAAATACAACTCAAGACCACTAGCTAAGGTTAATACATAAGTTCCTACAGCGACGGCGGCAACTCTTGCTCCATTCCCCATTCGTAGGTCCACATCACCCTTGGCTAGTGCTCGCACGTCCTTCAGCCCCTGCAAGTGATTACAAAGGTGAGAACCACATCCAGTATCAAATACCCAAGTGGAAGTGCAAGCATAGTTAATATCTATCATATAGAGAGAAGAGAGGATGATACCTGACGGTGTCACACATCCGTCCTTCTTATCCTTCAAATACTTGGGACAATTGCGTTTCCAATGTCCCTTGCCTTTACAATAAAAGCATTCGGCTTCGGCGTGCTTCTTACCCTTAGCCTTGGCATTACTATACATAATAGCTTTGCCCTTTCCCTTTCCTTGCTTCTTAAATTGGGCCTTGGCTTTTCCCTTCCTCTTTTGAACCCCTAGCTTTAAGTTCTTCAATCTCATTGAAAGAACATCCCTTTGCTCACTCCCACTTGCTTCCATATCCCGTTCGACGTGGGTAAGGAGAGCATGGAGCTCGTGAAAGCTCTTATCCATGCCATGCATGTTATAGTTTGCCCAAGCTTGGGCAAACTTGGGAGGAAGTGAGTGAAGGATGCGGCCAACCGCTAGCTTCTTAGGAATCTTGACCCCTAGACGATCTAGAGTGTCAACATGTTCCACCATCTTAAGCACATGTGGGCCAACCTTTTGGCCCTTCTCTAGCTTGGCTTCAAAAAGCTTAGTCATAGCATTATATTGGCGAATCTCGGGTGATTGAGAAAAAGCCAACGTCACCCTAGAGAATATCTCATATGCTCCAAGGGTGATGTATTGTTGCTTAAGGGTTGAGGACATCGACCAAATCAAGACCATCTTGACGTCGTTTGCTACCTTAAGGGATTCCTCATAGGCGGCTTTGGCCGCATTAGTGGCTCTTGGGCCGGGTTCATTGGGAGGTGCCTCGGTCAAGTAGCGCAAAACGTTATCCGATAACGCTGCACTCTTGATCGTTTGCTCCCACTCGACGAAATTAGTTCCATCGTCTTTTAAGATGCATTTGTCCATAACGGACCTTAGCCATGAGTCTTTTCCTAGTTGAACGTTGTTGTTATTGTTTGCCATTGCGAATTATGAATAACTACAACAAAATTAGGAAATATTAACATTCATTGTTTTAATCAATTTTACTTGTATAACCAATTTAAACAAGTCACTCATATAATGACCCCTCACGAAATTATATAAGCGATCCCGAGACCCGCATTTTAGACAAAAGAACATGTTATGCAACTTTTATGTAAAAGACGGTAAGTCAACTTTTGACTAATTCTACTCCTAGAACTCTCGGTCGACGGATTTCAACTAAACCCATCTCCTAGTCCCAAGATAACGCTTATCTTGTTGAGTCCAACCCAATTTAGGCGTGGGATCGTATCACCCTACTTACCCGAGGTAAAAAGGTCCACGTTGTGGTTGTCCTAATGAACACGGGGTTCATAGGTGCTTCAATTGGTAAGGCTAAATCTCAATTTCTTTTTAAGTTATGTGAGAGGTCTTGCCAATTTTAGTTATTAATTCCCTATAAGTGAACTAAGTCGGTGAATTTTGAATAACGTTGAATTGACAATCGATAAATAAAACGCATGTTGGTGATTTTGGCATGTGCGAAAAAAATAAAGCAAGCAATCAAATTAAATCCTAGTATGGCCACCTAGCTAATCTAATTAACTAGATGATTACAAATCGGAAACCAACTCCTTGGTCCCTTGCCTCTTCATGGAACGCCTTCCAATATGGCACCGTCTTTTGGAACACCGACTTTGGGAATCACCGTCTTCATAATAAATAATTACAAAAAATACAAATGAATACATAGCAAATCCCTATTATACATTTGATCTAAAAAAAAAATGAAATTATTAATTATTACAAAACGGCGATACGAAATCGCAATAAATTACAACCAAATCGGTATTCCCTTACATTACGGGTAATACCGATTAAAATAATCTAGGCCATACTAGGTACAACTTGCAATAAAATAAATAAATGACATTCATTCATTCAACAACAGAAATAAAAATTGCTGTAAAATCATGCCAAAATCACCCTCAACACTTGTCTTGTTCATTCTAGCTCGGTTTTTACGAATTTTATCGATTTTATCTACTAAAAATCAATAATCAACACTTAAATCGTATTTAAGCTCAAACTAATTATCTAAACTGATTTATAACTCAAAATTAGTCCCCACTAATTTCACTTGTATTTAATTAGTTTGAATTGATCGCATTTGCTATTTAAAGAGGTTTATTCATAACTTTTATGAATTAAACCCAAAATAAAATTAAAAATCATTAAAATTGAAAAAAAAATATTTGTACATTCTGGAACATTTCCAGGAACTCTAAAAACAAGAAAAGTTTGCCCACAAATTTTGAAATGATTTTATGAACAAATAGCTTTATAATAATCGGTTTTTATCAAATAAAAACCAACTAAAATAGTAAAATGATGTAAAAAATTTTCAAATTTTATCAGAATGATATAAATAGTATTTCAAAATGTACAAAAAATTTTGAACTCCATAAAGTCTCGTTTCAATTTTAAGAACAAAATAACTCCTTTAAATCGATTCTTATCCAATAAAAATCAATAACCATGCAATACATGACTAAATGTCACGAAAATTTACATACAATATGTACACCATTCATGTGAGAACATATTAAAAATTTGAGGCCATATTCAACATGCAACTTATTTTAGTTAACTTTTAACATAAAATCGCATGTTAACTCGGTTATTAAGGCCATAAAACATAATAAATAGCAAATTAATTCGTAAATTCACCAAATTTGACCACAAACATTTTGAGGTCAGTAGATATGCACGCAAATCAGAAAATTTCGTGAAAACCATTTTTAACATAAATTTTCGATTTTTTACTCAAGTTATCGTATAACCCGATTTTAATGCTTAAAATAACCATGCATGCTACAAGCTAGCTCTGTTACCACATAAAAGTTCATAGACCCTAATTAGACTCCTCTAATTAGTTACTAAATTACTTGTTAATTTAGTGTTTAATAAAGATCTATGTAACATGCATGCAAATTAAAATGCATAATAAAAAGTAAGAAGAAATTTCCTTACATTGGGAAATTTCGGTTATATGGGCACAACAAGAAACACCTTTCTTGTTGATCTTGTGCTATAAAGAAATAGATGATCCTCCTTGTAATCTTCAAAGTAGAAGACCTCCTTTAAGAAGCACCCAAGAGAAAACCCAAACTAATCACTTAGTTTTTGACTAGAAAACACAAGTGATATGATGAACTAATATTAGATTTTATTACTACTCTAGTAATAGGAAATATTAGTATTTGAGAGGTTTTTAGAGAGATGAGGATTTTAGTGAGATAAGCACAAAAATAAGAATGAACAAGCAAGCAAAATGAACAACAAAGTTGTCCTTTTAAGGACACTATGGTCCGGCCATCATGGCCTATGTGGCCTCTTATTTTTGCTTAAAATAATCCCATGCAAATTGGTTGAGTGTAGATGTGAGTAAGGTTATGATCATGTGTCATAAACATGACATGATAACAAGATGTAGTGTAATACAAGAAACAACAATCATCATGTTGTACACTACCAATTTTCGGCACCCACTAGTGTCATGTGGTCCATTTTGATTTTTTATATTTGTCCCACAAATACTTATAATCATATGATTAATTATCTTGTATAATTAAGAGTTAATTTGATCATATAACAATTATATGACTCAAATTAATAATTAATATACACTTAACTTTTAAGTGATATTTTATCATTATATCAATATATAATGGGTCCCACAATGCCTAGTTAGTTTATTTTACAACTCCTTGTAAATATAATTAACTAATCACCTCTACCTCAAATTATATGCATAACCTCAACTAATTTAATGAGTTAACTATTAATCATTAAATTAAATCTTATTTAATCGTATTAAAATAAGACGTAAAATTTATTCAGTCAATTATCGTATAATTGACTAATAAACTTATCCGGAATGAGTTCGTAACTCAATTTCCAATAATTAACTCTCGTAACTAAACATATATCAAATATATATATAAAGTACTAATTAATATGTATCGTATACAAATAATTAGATTTCTGTTTGGGTCTCATCCTATAGGTGTGACCGAAAGGGGTCAGTTGATTACCGCCGTCATACGACAATAACGTCTAACTCTAGTCAGCTGACCGTTATCGATTTACGTTAATCAACTGACGTGGAGTATCAAAATACTAGTCATCCCACTAATATTCCAAAATGAGATTTATAATATAAATGCACTATTGTGGAGGATACTTGCTCCAACAGTGATTGCATCACCCTACTAACCCGAGGTAAAAAGGTCCACGTTTGTGTTGTCCTAATGAACACAGGATTCATAGGTGCTTTAATTGGTAAGGCTAAATATCAATTCAATTTTAAGTTGTGTGAGAGGTCTTGTCAATTTAGTTATTAAATCCTTATAAGTGAACTAAGTCGGCGAATTTTAAATAACGTTGAATTGACAATCGAGAAATAAAAATGCATGTTGGCGATTTTGGCATGAGCGGAAAACATAAACAAGCAATTAACAATTAATAAATCCTAGTATGACCACCTAGCTAATCTTATTAACTAGTTGATTACAAAATCAGAAACCAACTCCTTGGTCCCTTGCCTCTTCATGGAAAAAACTCCAAAATGGCGCCGTCTTTTGGAACACCGATTTCGGGAATCTCCGTCTTCATAATAAATAATTACAAAAATACAAATGAATACATAGAAAATTCCTATTATACATTTGATCTATAAAATGAAACTATTAATTATTACAAAACGGCGATACGAGATCGCAATAAATTACAACCGAATCGGTATTCCCTTACATTACGGGTAATACCGATTAAAAATAATCTAGGCCATACTAGGTACAACTTGCATTAAAATTAATAAATGATATTCATTCATTCAACATAAAAAACATAAATAAAATGCTGTAAAATTCATGCCAAAATCGCCCTTAACACTTGAGATGCTCATTCTAGCTTGGTTTTATGGATTTTATCGATTTTTAACCATTAAAAATCAATAATCAACACTTAAATCATATTTAAGCTCAAAATAATTAAATAATCTGATTTAGAACTCAAAATTAGTCCCCACAAATTTTTTTTGTGTTTAATTAGTTTGATTTGATCGTATTTGCTAAATATAGAGGTTTAATCATAACATTTATGAAATAAACCCAAAATAAAATTTAACATCATAAAAATTTGAAACCAAAAATTTTGTACATTCTAGAATATTTACAGGAACTCCAAAAAATCAAACATTTTCCCAAAAAATTTAAATTAATTTTTTGAACAAATAACTGTGAACATAACGGGTTTATCAATTAAAAACCATTAAATACAGTAAAACAATGACAACAATTATGAAAATTCACAACCATGATATAAATAAGAATTTAAAATTTACCAAAAAATTTCATGACCAGAAAAGGAAGTTTCAATTTTATGAACATTATAATCTCATATTATCGACTTTTATACCATAAAATCAATAAACATGAAATACTTAATTAAAAGTCACGAAACTTTAAATACAGTATCTAAGAAATGCATGTGAGATCATATTAAAATTTCATGACCAGAATCAACATCCAACTATATTTAGTTAACTTTGGACTCATAAATTGCATGTTAACTCGGTTTAAAAGGCATAAATCATAATAAATAGCAAATAAATCCATAAAATCACCAAATTTGATCAAAAACATTTTGAAGTCAGTAGGTATTCATGCACCAAAAAAATTTGTCCAAATCAAATTTAAACTTTAATTTTTGATTTTATTGGTTATCTTATAACTTTAATAAAAATGCCCAAAATGAACATGCATGCTACAAGCTAGCTCTGATACCACATGAAATTCCATAGAACCTAATTAGACTCCTCTAATTAGTTACTAATTAACTTGTTAATTTAGTATTTAATGATCTATGTAACATGCATGCAAATATAAAGGCATTTTTTATTAAGATGAAATTTTCTTACATTGAGAAATTTTGGTATTTATGGGAACAATAAAAAACTCCTTTTCTTATTTATCTCGAGCTAAAACAAAGAGGATGATCTCCTTAGAATGAACTTTCAATGTAGAAAGTCTCCTTCCAACATGCACCCAAGACTAACCCAAACTATCATTATAATTTTAGACTAGAAAAATATAGTGACAAGTAGTAACTAATTAGAATTATTACTACTTTAGTAATATGAATATTAGTTGTAGTAAGCTTTTTAGAGAGAGGTCGGAGAAATATGGCAAAACAAGTGAATTATAAAGTGGAATGAAATGAACAACCAAAGTGCTCTTTTAAAGACACTTTGGCCGGTCATCAACACCCGAAAAGAGGTGATTTTCCTTCTTATTTAATTCACATACAAATAGCTTGAGTGTGGGTTAGAAAATGATAATGAGCATGTGTCGTAACATGTCATAATCACTTGGCGGAGTGTGGAATTGGTAGAGTAAAATCACTAGCGATTTTCTGTACACAAAACCGGTACACATGAGTCCACAATGGACCATTTTGATTTTTGATATTTGTTCCACTAATTCTTATAATCATATGTTTAATTATCTTGTATAATTAGATGTTAATTTGATCATATAACAACTATATGACTCAAATTAATAATCATTATACACTCAACTATTAAGTGATATTTTACCATTATATCAATATATAATGGGTCCCACAAGGTCCAGTTAATTTATTTTACAACTCTTTATAAAAAGAATTAACTAATTACCTCTACCTCAAAATATACGCACAACCTCAACTAATTTAGTGAATTAACGATTAATTACTAAATTAAATCTTATTTAATCGTATTAAAAATAGACGTAAAATTTATTCAGTCAGTTATCGTATAATTGACTAATAAACTTAACTTGAATGAGTTCCTAACTCAATTTCCATTAAATAACTCTCGTAGCCAAACATATATCAAATATATTTATGCCAAGGACTAATTAAACTGTATCGTATAGAAATAATTAGTTTACTGTTTGGGTCTCATCCTTTAGGTGTGACCGAATGGGGTCAGTTGATCACCGCCGTAATACGACAATAACGTCTAACTCTAGTCATTTGATCATTATTGATTTATATTAATCAACTGACGTGGAGTATCAATATACTAGTCATCCCACGGAAATTCCAAAATGAGATTTATTATATAAATGCACTATTGTGGAGGACACTTACTCCAACAATGTCGACTTGTGTCTCGAACCCGAAGAGGATTAGGAAAGCCAAGCTAAGGTTGATATCATTGTCTAAGCTGTCTTGGCACATGCTCATGCGCGCTTAGGTGAGAAGCTGAGGATTTAGATGATGGGGATATCCAAATTTCAAAATGCAAGAGCATAGTGAGGTTCAATGTTAACTGGCTAGGGGCCGGTTTTATTTCGTGTCGCACGCGCGACACGTTGGCTACGCGAGGCGCGTTACTTTGTTTGTTATCGAAACAAAATACTTTTGTGACCATATAAGCCTACCAATTACGCAAGCTCTACCAATTACGCAAGACTAATGTTATCGAAACAAAATACTTTTGTGACCATATAAGCCTAGTGTACATCTATCGAATTCTTAGATGCTAAAGGAGGGTGATAAGAGACGGAATGGAGTGGGTAGTTCTATGGTGCTAGAAGACACTAGAGATCTGTGTTATCTCTCTTACTCACCTAGATGAATGAAAGGATCGTCCTAAAAGGCATGGAGACAATGTAACTGTGAGTCGATTCGTCTGAAATTTGTGAAAAGCTGACTACTTGAGAGGTTTTTTTTTGTCTTGTCTTGTGGATTTTTGAAAATGCTCGAGACTTTTGTTGAGCTTTATTTTTTGGGTTTAAAGTCGATGTTGGGCTGGTTTTGTGTTTTCTGACACTTTGTTCGATTGCGTGGATTTTTTTGACTTTTGCTTGCCTCGTCTCATGAATTTTTTAATATTTGAGATTTTTGATTTGGGATTGTTGGGACTTTATGGTTTGTTTTTTGGTTTGTTTGGAGTTGTTCGACTTTTGTTTGTCTTTGTCTTGTGAATTTTGAATTTTTTTTTTAGACTCTTGATTTGGTGTTGTTAGGATTTTATTGTTTTGTTTTTTTGTTTTGAACGTGTGAGAATTTGTGAGAGTTTAGGCACGATTGCAATAAAGAAATGTTCTGATCCTCAGGTGGGCTATCAAAAATTTTGGCATAGGATGCGATTTCTGGTTGTCGTATAGATCTGACAAATGGGGTAGAAAGACGGGGTCTCCAAACTTAAACGTCACCTAGAAACATGGCGATCAAGGAATTTTTACACCACCAGATATGGACAAGGTGTTAAATGTACGCCTTTGTTAAGCTTTATTATAAGAGGTCGAGTGATCTACACTAAAGAGATACGACCTAAAGTATGTGAAGTCTATCCCGCTAGTTAAGTGTAAAGAGTAGAACAAGTGACTAGCAAAAAGCACATGTGCTCATTTATAACTCAAAGAGGACTAGGATGGTCCTATTATTTATTAAATAGCGAATACAAATGGCTGCTGAGATACATCCCAATCTATGTTACTATTTGACACTAAGGTAGGAAAAATAGAGGGATGAGGTGACAGCCGGAGAAGACCCTCTAGAGACTTCAAACGCAGACTCTGACTTCTGTAACACCCGGAAATGTACCCTATTTTTCTAGTAGAAATATTTTACGAAATCTTTTCAGCAAATTTAAGTTTTAATTTATAATTTTATATTCCGAGTCGAATTTAGAATTTCCGAGTTCGTATTTGGAATTTCTGTGAGATTTCATGAAAATCCCGTCTTAAGGCGAGTTTGACTTTTCCTGACTTTTAAGTCGTCTTTGACTTTTCTTGAATTTTAAGTCGTCTTTGACTTTTCTTGAATTTTAAGTCGTCTTTGAATTTGCTTGACTTTGAAACCGTCTTTGACTTTTTTCTTCATAACTCACACAACTTCCTCCTTAACCTAATATTCATTCAACACAAAATCAAACACAAAACCCCCTTTTTTCTCCCTTAAGAAATCTCATCTTTTCCCTCTTTGATTTCAATCTTAGAATTGGCGTAGTTTCTTCGTTACTCGATAGAATTTACGTAAGTTTATTTTATTCTTCCTCCCGTACCTTCCTCTATCCGTATTGATAATAAAATTATCGTCTTTCTCGCTTTTTAAGCATTCCGTCTTTCTCAAGATGAACTTTATTCATCTTTTTACGATCTAATTGTAGGTGGCGACCTCCAAGATCCCGACAAAGACTATTTTCTTATAGAAGAGGAGCTTGACGATCATTAGAGACGCATAAAAGGTAACGGTGAAGGGTTACTCGGTATCACTTACGTGTTTTATATGTTTATATGCTAGAAAATCGTATTAGATTACGATTAGGAAGATTAGGATTCATGCTATGATTAGTAAATGATGATATATGATGAATATTAATGATGTATGTTGATTGTTGATGATTATTGGAATTGATTTATGAGAATTGAAATGGATTGAATATGTAAAGGAAGCTCACGGATGAAGGAGTGTTCCTGGCCGGTCGACCGGCCGCCGGTCTGACCACCGGCTGGGAACACATCAGTAACAATGTTGAAGTTTTATGTGAAATTTGTATAGGGGCTCTGAGCCGGTCGACCGGCCGCCGGTCCATCGACCGGCCTGGACCACCTCAGTAATGATGTTTGGATTGTTGGTAGTGTGCTCTGTGCCGGCCTACCGGCCGCCGGTCCACAGACCGGCCTGGAGCACATTTCTCTGTTTTCTATGATTTTTGGTTTTGCCTTGTTTTCTGAGCCGGCCTACCGGCCGCCTCCCTCCTGACCGGCCTGGAACACGGCTGTGTTCTTTTCATATAATTTCTAAAACTCGTAATTTATAATAGTTTGCATGACCCGTTTATCGTATAATTTTACGTAACGACTTATAATATTCATGTTTTGGATATATGATATTCTATTCGCTTGTATCACATGTTTCGTGACGGTTTTCGATATATCCCTCTTTTGAGTCGGTTTTACATATGTTATGATTTGAGCACCAATGATTTGGTGCTATGAACTCTCATTTCCCGGCTACACCTTATACTCGTTAGACTGGAATGTCGGAGCGATGGGGTGTATCCTTGATGCTTGTATGCATGTTTTAGTGGGGATATGACGACGTTGTTAGGAGGTGAACGCAATGCGTTGATCGACCGGGCCGTCAAATGTTGTATACTTGCGAGGTGTGTTATTGCATGTAGTACTAGCGGGACTTTTGACTTATAGATCTCTTCCGCCTCTTTCGTTGAATTTGATCTATCGAATTTGGGGGGGGGTACTCGACGTCTTGATGATCGAGTTTGGCTTGTGGAACGTCTTACCACATGTCAAATCGGAACATGTCTTATTCCGAGAGTCTGGCCAGGTTTAGACTAGGACCGTATTATTATCGTCGTCCTACCGAGAGGATTAGAGTCTTGTGTGTACGAAACGTCTTATCGTACCTGATTCCGGGAAACGTCTTATCCCGTGAACTTGTTTGTCTGGGTCATGAGTATACGAAACGTCTTATCGTATACGGTTCAGGGAAACGTCTTATCCTGTGGACTTCCATTGGCTTGTCTTGCAATTGTACACGATGCTAGTGCGTTTCATTTACCGTGAGAGATGTCGTCATTGTGTCGTTGTGTTTGGATGGATGATTACATGAATGATTATATGATTGATCATTTAAATGATTTGGCATGGTTTGTTTGTCGAGTCTCAATCTTATCAAGTATATGCCGCTAACGGTGAGATGTAAGCCCTAGTGAGTATATAGTTGCCTAAGGGTGTCTTTCCCGAGTCTTTGAATAACATGATGGTTTCGTAATTGATTTCCACATGATCTTATCATTATATATTGTATTGCCTATCTTTTCTTATCGTAACTCACATGTATATTTATATATGCATGCTCTACTTTTGTATTTCCTTATATGTACGTTAAAGGTGATATGGCTGGGAGAAACCGGAGTTACTCCCCACTGACTGTGGCGTTCATGTTTTTCATGAATGAACAGGTTGCTTGCTTGGATGCCTTTTTGGATATGATGTTTTGGGGTTCGGGTGTGAGCTAGCGGGCGTTGTCCCTGGAAGTTTTCACCTCTAGACGATATTAGCTAGTTTTGTTAAACACTTGTTCTTTGCTAACATTTTAAGAGACCCCGTCTCTTTGTTGCACTTCCGTATTTAGTTGTAATATTTTGACACTCCTCGCTTTATTTAACTTGCATGTATAAAAGTTTTTAAAATACTGTATTTCCGCATATGGTTTCACATGCTTGTATGTTTTATATTTCCGCATTCGCGAGGGTTGTCACAGAAGACTTCGTCTTATTGCACTATGATAGACAAATGCTTAAAAGTTTATTTCCTTATGTTTCGTCCTATTTGTCATTGATTGTTACAACTCTCTCAAGCTAATAAAAGTGGTTGATCAAAGTTCGAAAGTAAAATGAGGCGATGAAATTGTGGTACATATAATATAAAACGACATATTTACTTGCTTATATGAGAATTATTATCCTTCTCATTTGGCAAATTAAAGTAATTATTATCCTTTAAATATATGTATATCTTATGGCGAGAAAATTTGTGTATTTAGACAACTCCAATTATTTTCTGCTACTAATATTGGTGTGATTGTTTGGGTTTTTTCTTACTATGACTTTTGGAGTTAATGAATTTTATTTTAGAATCAAATGAATGATTTAAAATATTTTTGTTATGCTTCCAATAGAAGTATAAACTTTATTGTAGTTTTCTGTTTGTTAGGTGATTATCATTCTTTCTTTATATTAATCTTTACTGAACTTGAATTACTCATGTATATTTCTAATATATACAAATGAATGGAGAGTTTTGAAGAGTTCTAAACTTGAGTGTATTTGTTAAGCCTATCATATAATTGTAGCCAACAAATGAATCATGCACGATTACTAAGAACAAGAAAATTTTATTATATTTATCCTCAGGAGAAATAAATAAAGAAATTGCTAATATGTAATATATATAAGTATATGCTCCTATTTTGTATCCTTTGTACTATATGTATTATTAAAGTATAAAACGGTACTTGAGTCGTAATATTATTATATATTGACATGAATGATTATTTAACATCGTAAGATTTACGTGGCAACCTATTTCAGACCATTATAATGAACATAATAATTTGGAGTAGTTCGGTAACTTTCCCCACAAAAACAAACGACATTTACATTAGTAGGAGTAGAGAGTATGAGGTACCATGCTACATATTCTCATTCTCATGATTCACATCGTACATTATTATCCATACAAAAATAAAAAAAAAGTATCATGTTTTAAAAAACATGTAGTAATAAATAACGAAAACCTACACGAACCCGTGATTTTTCACGGGTTTCAAAACTAGTTTAAGAATAAAAACTCACACTAGTAATTATAGATAGTATAGAATTAATTAGGAGACAAATATTGTTTAATAGTAATTATAGAAAGTAAGGCCCTGTTCTTTTGGATTTAATTTCAGTTCTTATAAGTTCAGTTCACTTCGGTTCAGCTCTATTAAGTTCAGTTCAGTTCAGTTCAGCTCTATTCAGTTCAGTTCAGTTCAGTTCAGATTACTTTTATTTCAACATTATTATGATTATTATTCTTATTCTTCTCATTGTTATTATTATGTTAATTTATTTAATATTGTTATTATTATTATTATATTTATATTTTTTAAAATTTATTTATTACTATTATATTACTGTTATAATTATTCTTTATATTATTATATTTATGTTTAATATATTTATTTATTCTTAATATTATTACGATTAATGGAAATATTCGTATAATTAATATTTATTAATATTATATTATATTTTATATTTTATTGATATATTCATTAGTGTGAATATTATTAGAAAAATATTTACTATTATTATTATTAATTATTATTATTATTATTATTATGTATTAATATATTATTATTATTATTATTATTAATTATATTTACTTTATTACTATTTATATTATTTATATACTCCGTATTTTTTTAGCTACTATTGTTAATATATTTATTACTATATTATATTGTTATTAATAATGTTATCATTTATATTAATATTTTATTATTATAATATTTATTCTTATATTAATATTTTATTTTTTATGTATCTGATTAGATTATTATAAAATAATATTAATATAATATTAATATTAATGATAAATATCAAGAGTCTATAGCCATCCTTTCAAATAAATTCACATAACTCTCCACTAAATGTCCAATTAATCTCATTAACTTCTATGTTTTTTAATAGAGGAGATGAAAAGTTTCTATCTCTTATAAAAACTCACATTTCTCCATCATAATTTTAGTTTTGGATCTTCAATGATAGATAAAATGTGTTTATTACCACTAATCTCATAGCTAGTATAACTTGTACTTTTTGTTATTTTGATTTTGATTTTGATTTTACAATGCATCTATTTTTCGTTAATCTCATATAGTTTATACTTTTTAGTTGTTTTGAATTTTATGGCTGTGTTTATGTATTTCATTGATAATTGATTTCTAAATGATATTTGGTAGTTGAATTCCTGATTTGACTTATTCGAGATCAATTTTTGTACAGAGTTGTTACTAAAGTATTTCTCTACTTAATTTATTTATTTTCATGTTTAATTTGAAAGCAGGTTAGCATGACATTATCAAGAAGACTAAGAATACATCTCGTAATATGGTGGCTATATAGAGAAGACTTCGTCTTATTGCACTATGATAGACAAATGCTTAAAAGTTTATTTCCTTATGTTTCGTCCTATTTGTCATTGGTTGTTACAACTCTCTCAAGCTAATAAAAGTGGTTGATCAAAGTTCGAAAGTAAAATGAGGCGATGAAATTGTGGTACATATAATATAAAACGACATATTTACTTGCTTATATGAGAATTATTATCCTTCTCATTTGGCAAATTAAAGTAATTATTATCCTTTAAATATATGTATATCTTATGGCGAGAAAATTTGTGTATTTAGACAACTCCAATTATTTTCTGCTACTAATATTGGTGTGATTATTTGGGTTTTTTCTTACTATGACTTTTGGAGTTAATGAATTTTATTTTAGAATCAAATGAATGATTTAAAAGATTTTTGTTATGCTTCCAATAGAAGTATAAACTTTATTGTAGTTTTCTGTTTGTTAGGTGATTATCATTCTTTCTTTATATTAATCTTTACTGAACTTGAATTACTCATGTATATTTCTAATATATACAAATGAATGGAGAGTTTTGAAGAGTTCTAAAATTGAGTGTATTTGTTAAGCCTATCATATAATTGTAGCCAACAAATGAATCCTGCACGATTACTAAGAACAAGAAAATTTTATTATATTTATCCTCAGGAGAAATAAATAAAGAAATTGCTAATATGTAATATATATAAGTATATGCTCCTATTTTGTATCCTTTGTACTATATGTATTATTAAAGTATAAAACGGTACTTGAGTCGTAATATTATTATATATTGACATGAATGATTATTTAACATCGTAAGATTTACGTGGCAACCTATTTCAGACCATTATAATGAACATAATAATTTGGAGTAGTTCGGTAACTTTCCCCACAAAAACAAACGACATTTACATTAGAGGGAGTAGAGAGTATGAGGTACCATGCTACATATTCTCATTCTCATGATTCACATCGTACATTATTATCCATACAAAAATAAAAAAAAGTATCATGTTTTAAAAAACATGTAGTAATAAATAACGAAAACCTACACGAACCCGTGATTTTTCACGGGTTTCAAAACTAGTTTAAGAATAAAAACTCACACTAGTAATTATAGATAGTATAGAATTATTAGGAGACAAATATTGTTTAATAGTAATTATAGAAAGTAAGGCCCTGTTCTTTTGGATTTAATTTCAGTTCTTATAAGTTCAGTTCACTTCGGTTCAGCTCTATTAAGTTCAGTTCAGTTCAGTTCAGCTCTATTCAGTTCAGTTCAGTTCAGTTCAGATTACTTTTATTTCAACATTATTATGATTATTATTCTTATTCTTCTCATTGTTATTATTATGTTAATTTATTTAATATTGTTATTATTATTATATTTATATTTTTTAAAATTTATTTATTACTATTATATTACTGTTATAATTATTCTTTATATTATTATATTTATGTTTAATATATTTATTTATTCTTAATATTATTACGATTAATGGAAATATTCGTATAATTAATATTTATTAATATTATATTATATTTTATATTTTATTGATATATTCATTAGTGTGAATATTATTAGAAAAATATTTACTATTATTATTATTATTATTATTATTATTATTATTATTATTATTATTATTATTATTATGTATTAATATATTATCATTATTATTATTATTAATTATTTTTACTTTATTACTATTTATATTATTTATATACTCCGTATTTTTTTAGCTACTATTGTTAATATATTTATTACTATATTATATTGTTATTAATAATGTTATCATTTATATTAATATTTTATTATTATAATATTTATTCTTATATTAATATTTTATTTTTTATATATCTGATTAGATTATTATAAAATAATATTAATATAATATTATTATTAATGATAAATATTATTATAATATTAATTATTATTTTTATTATTATTATAAATTATATTTTATATTATATTACATTTATCATATTTATTTTTTAGTTACTTAATTTTATATATTTATTGTTATAATCAATAATGTTATCATTCATATTATTATATTTTTGGGTTTTTCTACATGGTACCCCTGTGTTTTTTCGAATTCTACGTGGTACCCCTTAGTTTTTAAAATTATCACTGGTACCCTTATACTTAGTAAACTACTAAAAATCGAGTTTTAAAACGGTTAATTTTTACAAAGAAAATATGTTTATGATTGTCTAAAGGATATTTATGATAAAGACATGCAAAATTATTGTCAAAAGATCAATGAAAAGTGCATAATAAAAACGTTTAAAACAGACAGATTAGTGCGTTGTGGGTATTTTGAGAGGTTTTCATTAACTTTAGGGGTATCATGTAGATTTTGAAAAAACGAAGGGTACCATGTAGAATTCGGAAAAATACAGGGGTACCATGTAGAAAAACCCTATATTTTTTTATTATATTACTATAATATTTTTTTATATATCTTATTAGATTATAATTAGATTAGATTATATTAATATTATTATTACTAATGATTAATAGTAATAATAATAATATTATTATTATTACTATTATTATCTTTTTATTATTTCAGTTCAATTCAATTTCGTTCAGTTCAGTTCCATTAAGTTCAGTTCAGTTCATTCCAGCTCCATTAAGTTCAGTTCAGTTCAGTTTAGTTCAGCTCCATTAAGGTCAGTTCAGTTCAGTACAGACAAATTCTATAATACTTCGTATTCCTAGGTGTGAGGACTCGGTCGAGTAGGGCTTACTCGACCGAGTGAGTTGGTGGATGTCTTTTGGGTGCTTCTGATCTTGTGCACTTGGCCGAGTGACTTTGGCACTCGACCGAGTGAGCCTTACTCGACCGAGTACATTTGGTACACGACCGAGTAAGAGGATTTCCGGATTAATTCGCACGGTTAATTAAGGGTTCAAGAGGAGGGATTTATTTCATAATTCACTTAACGCTTCTTAATCTAAGAACCTAAAACTCTTAAACTCTCTCTAAACCCTCATTGAATCCTTTATTATCCCGTGCCGGATCGCTTGTTCCTTTGCCTTGATCGGTTCTTGTGGTAAGTATACATGTTTATGCTTCAATTGTGTTTATGATGGTAGTTTTAATTGAGTTGGGGGAAATGTTGGAAATATCGGTATATTTCGTCATTAATTTTACGGATTATAACGAAACTATAGTATATGAATTACGAGTCATAAATGAATTGCATAATATAAAATTATAGGAATTTAGAATTAACCTTTGGTCCTAGCAAATTTGGCATATGAACAATATCGAAATCGATATTCTCCTAATTGTTGCACCCAAGATGCTCCAAGATATGCCTTTTCTAGTGCTAGAAAGAATACAAAAATTACTGATCATTTTTGAGTCAAGAATTGAATGATGAATTATGTAGAGAAGAAGAGTTTATGTAGACCTCTCCTCCTCTCTCCTTTTACACGTCCAAATAGAAGTCTAGTAGAGGGAGGAGTCTTCCCTCTTTTTCTTCTACTTGTATTAGGAATTGGAGTCAAGATAGGATTCTTCCTTCTTTTATTTATTTAATGTATAATATGTGTATGTAATATTATATTATATACGTCAATTATAAACATCGTATATTTATAATTTGCTAATTAAATATAACAGTTTATTTTTAATTACGAATTAACATTTAATTCGTTTAAGCTTACATTATTTAATCGTATTAAATAATTACATTATATAAATTAATTAGATATAACAGTTTATATTCAATTACGAATTAACATTTAATTCGTCTCAGCTAGTATTATTTAATCGTATTAAATAATCGTATCATCATTACATTGACTAACCTTTTAGTCATATACATCGACTAACCTTTTAGCATATAAGGCATCAATATGATTATATTTTCATATAATCATATCTCTCAAACACATCCTTTAGGTGTGACTTTTAGGGACCAGTTGATCACCGCCATTTAAAATGACAATAACGTCAAACTTCTAGCAAGCCCACCGTTATCGATAAACGTTAATCAACTGATAAGAATACAAGTATACCCTGTGAACCTTGTAAGAGATTATACCACGTTATCACACTAACTGTGGAGGACACTAGCTCCAACAATCTCACACTCGTCCTTACAAGTTATTGCGATAACCGATTCTAATATCCAAAATTTCTCCACTCAATGTAAAACCAAGTTGAAAGTCCGTTATCACAAAGGTCGTATTTTACAAGTGATCCCAGTTATCAAGAGTGGTTTTCCCGAACTAGAGAGTAACTTAACTGACTAAACGAATCATATTCGAGCATGCCATGCATTTTTCTTTTTTTTTTTTTTTTTTTTTTTTTTAGTTACAACTCCCGAGTGGCCCCTGAGAAATAAACAAAACGATAAAGGTTGGATATTTTCTTCAACTCGAATCTTGCAGATACAAGCGCAGTATGAAATGACCCAGTGAAAATCTACTTAGCCTCCTTTTACGGTCGACCATGAGAAAGAAACCAAAGTCACCCAAAAACTGCCTTAATCTCAAGAGACAGTCGATAGTCAAAAGAATCGACTCTTAGGAACACTATGGACGTCCTATCCACGACCTGGCACCGAATGTTCTGAAACATTTAGGCCTCCATAACGTTGTCACGATGTCCTACGAGGTATCTTTATAACTCGTATCTGTGATCGATCAGTCAACCGTTTGACTTATGGCTCGTTGAACCCACCATCACTCAACTTCACAGTATAATTGCCAGAGTTATCAGCTCATGTAGGCGATTACGGACCAAAACAATTATAATGTAATTCAGTTCACTTTGTGGCGTTCAATGTTGTCGTACAATCCACTTGAAAAACAAAATATGAAACAATACGATGATGTTATAAATAGTGCATGAAAAAGATACATTTATCTAATCCACATAAAACAGCTACTACAACTCAGGAACACGTTTAATTCCCATGGAAATAACGTGCCTTTCATGCTTATCATATTTTAACGGTTTAGTGAGAGGGTCCGCGATGTTGTCATCCGAAGCAATCTTGTCAATCACTATCTCCTTTTGCTCCACGTAATCTCGGATCATGTGAGCCTTCCGATTTACATGTCTAGAGTTGTTGCTGGACTTAGGCTCCTTAGCCTGGAAGATGGCACCTCTATTATCACAATAGATGGTGATAGGGTTATTCGAACTAGGAACTACGGTTAGTCCTTGTAAGAACTGACGCATCCATATAACTTCCTTTCCAGCTTCTGAAGCGGCATAGTACTCGGACTCAGTTGTAGAATCTGCTATAACACTCTGTTTGGAGCTTTTCCAACTGACCGCAGCGCCATTAAGAGTAAAGACAAATCCAGACTGAGATTTCGAGTCATCTCGATCTGTTTGGAAGCTAGCATCTGCGTAACCGATTGCGCATAGCTCAGTGTCTCCTCCATAAATCAATACCCAATCCTTAGTCCTTCGTAAGTACTTAAGGATGTTTTTGACAGCCATCCAGTGTGTTTCACCTGGATTGCCTTGGTACCGACTCGTCATACTCAATGCATATGCCACGTCCGGACGTGTGCATATCATGGCATACATGATCGATCCTATAGCTGATGCAAAAGGGACACGACTCATGCGCTCGACCTCTTCCGATGTCTTGGGTTCCTGAGCTTTACTCAAATGCATCCCAGAAATCATTGGAAGGTTCCCCTTCTTGGAGTTGGTCATGCTGAACCTCTCAAGAATCTTATCTATATAAGACTCCTGACTGAGTGATAACATCCTTCGTGATCTATCTCTATAGATACGGATCCCCAATATGCATTGTGCCTCACCCAGATCTTTCATCTGGAAATGGTTCTTTAACCATACTTTTACCGAAGATAAGAGAGGGATGTCATTCCCAATCAATAGTATGTCATCAACATACAATATTAAGAAGACAATCTTACTCCCACTCGACTTGACATACAAGCATGGTTCCTCGACCGATCGAGTGAAACCATTCTCTTTTATTACCTGGTCGAAACGATGATTCCAACTCCGAGAAGCTTGCTTAAGTCCATAAATGGAACGCTTAAGCTTGCAAACTTTCTTAGGATTTTTAGGATCAATGAAACCTTCGGGTTGTACCATGTACAATTCCTCCTTCAAATAACCGTTTAAGAAGGCGGTTTTCACATCCATCTGCCAAATTTCATAGTCATGAAAAGCGGCAATCGCTAAGATTATCCGAATGGAACGCATCATAACTACATGTGCAAAGATTTCATCATAATGAAATCCTTGCACTTGAGTGAAACCTTTTGCCACTAGTCGTGCCTTATAGGTGTCTGGTTGTCCTTCTACAGAATGCTTTATCTTATAAAGCCATTTGCACTGAAGAGGTCGTACCTTATCAGGCAAATCAACCAGATCCCATACGTCATTCTCATACATGGAGTCCATCTCGGATTGCATGGCTTTAATCCATAGCTTAGAGTCGGAACAGGTCATAGCACCTTTATGGGTAACGGGTTCGTTACTCTCTAGGAGTAAAACATCATCTCTCTCATTCTCCTCGACCATACCAATGTATCTGTCTGGAGGAATGAAGACTCTACCCGACCTCCTAGGTTCCATAGGGATGTTAACCGTAGCAGAAGTTGAAGGAACCTCTTCCTCCATTGGTTGCTCGGTTGTTGGTTCTTGAATCTCCGACAGATCGAAGGTTCTATTACTTGACTTATTCTCGAGAAACTCTTTCTTCTAAGAACTTCGCACTAGCCGCAACAAAAACTCGTTGTTCGGTAGGCGAATAGAAGTAATGACCAAACCTTCCTTTTGGATAACCAATAAAGTATGTCTTGACCGATTGCGGGCCGAGCTTATCCTCGTGTCTCCACTTGACATAAGCCTCGCAGCTAACAAGAATTCAGTTGCTGCAACGATAGGATTAAAAAAGCAGATGGTCGAGAGAGCTCTTGCTTCTTTAGAGCCAGGAAAAGCTCGGGGCCGTATTGATTGGTTGAAAGGATTAAAAGAAAATATCTCATATGGAAGAGTTAGGGACCGTTCCCTTCCATATCTCATATGGAGTCTTGTCTACAGCTTTAGACGGACTTCGGTTAAGTATTAGAGCAGCTGACAAAAGAGAAAAACCCCATAATGAATCAGGTACTACCGTGTGACTCTTCATGGATCGAACCATATCAAGTAATGTTCGATTTCTCCGTTCAGACACACCATTTAATTGAGGTGTTCCAGGTGGAGTTAACTGTAATACTACACCACAGTTTTAAGGTGTTGATCAAACTCATTTGAAAGATATTCGCCACCACGATCTGAACGAAGTGCTTTAATCTTTCTTCCCAGTTGGTTTTTAACCTTATTCTGGTATTCCTTGAACTTTTCAAAGGACTCACTTTTATGCTTCATTAAGTAGACATATCCGTATCTACTCAAATCATCCGTGAAAGTGATAAAATATCTATAGCCGTCTCTTGCGTTTATTGACATAGGTCCACATACATCAGTATGTATGAGTCCTAATAGGTCACTAGCGCGCATTCCAACACCTTTGAAGGAAATTCGAGTCATTTTATCGATAATACATGATTCACACGTGCCAAATGATTCGTAATCAAATGGGGAGATAGTCCCATTGTCAATGAGCTTCTTTACACGTTTCTCATTTATGTGTCCCATACGGCAGTGCCATAGATAAGTTTGATCTTTGTCACCAACCTTTAATTCGTACCAACAGATGACATACCAACAGGAGTGGTGCGGCCTGCTTTTATGTCCTCACGGTACACGGGACAGTTCCTCCTCACTAATGGAAAAAATCCCTACCGCGTCACTTCTAAACGGTTATTTGCGTCGGTTTAGGGGTGATGTATTTCGAGGGGTCGTATTTGTTCTAGCATCGTTTGTGAAAGCGACGCAATAAGTTTACATTTGCGTCAGTTATATGTTAATAAGCGACGCAAAAAGACACTATTTGCGTAATTTCTTCCTAAAGAATAGACGCAATGAAGTTGTACAACTGACGCAAAAAAACACTATTTGCGTCATTTCTTCCCAAAGAATAGACGCAATGAAGTTGTACAACTGACGCAAAAAGACACTATTTGCGTCAGTTCTCTTCACAACCGATGCAATTTCTTTATTTTTTTGTTTCATTTGTTATCAGAATTGATGCAATTGAATTTTCGTTTTAGCGCGAATTCCTTTAACTATTTGCGTCATTTCTTTTCAAAATCGATGCAATTTCTTTATCTTTGTGCATCATTTGTTGATAGAATTGATGCAATTGACTTTTGTTTTTGTGCTAATTCATTTAAACTCATTTACGCCAGTTCGGTAAAAAACCGATATAATTTGTCAATTCGTTTTTTATATATAAAATTTGATGGTGAAATTCCCTTAAAACTGACAATCGGAATACAAAAACTTAAAAACATGCCTAGAAATCCAGCCAACTACTAATGCATCATATGTAAAATAACATTAAATCTCATTTAAATCAACAATGTTTATAAATAGAATCCAATGTATACATAATCCCACAAATATCTTAGTTATTAAGCTAATTTATACTAAATATTCTCTAATTATCAGGTAGCCCAAACTGCTCTAGCCAAATTCATATCGTTGATTGACATAGTTGAATTTGCAATATTCTGCAATTTCAAAATCATTATATAGTAAGAAAATTCATTAAAAAAACAAAAATAAACAACAAAAAGAGTTAAAGTAAAATTGAATTACCTTCTCAAAATCTTTCTTCTCAGATTTAGAGTAGAGTAGTTAAGTGTCGTGGCATACATCTATTTCATGACAAACATGATTCTTTTTTAGCAGAAGCACCTAGAAGGGTTTCTGGATCATCTACCATGACTATAATGTATCCTTTGGTATGTCCCACCTGACAGCACCAAGTCTCAATTCGTAAGAAAACGCCATATAAGAATCTACGACGCTCTAACTAGACTGCAACAGTCTAACACCAAGACAGGTCTACTTTGTGAAAATGTTCCACTTCATTGGTCCTAAATGATTAAGTGTCAAACATGGTAGTGTCGATGCGTCGTACTTGTCCAAATAAGTGAGCGTTGGACATGCTACACACAGTCAAAGACTCAAAGTGAAGAATCAAGGTAATACAATATTAATGAGGAAAACAGAGAAGAAGAATTGACAAATATTACTTTGGGGCATGACATGTCATACCAATCCTTCATTTTCTCTCACGTCCATGTTTTGAACACTAGAAGACCATGGATGGGGTAAATGTTCTTAGACTTTAGTCTTTCTTCATTGGATCATGGTATGTCACCTCCCAAAAACATGTAAATCCGAAATTTATGAGCACCACTATGACATGTGAAAGAATCTTTCCAAAACATTTCAAGTATTAGCTTCACATTGTAGCCTCTAAATGTTCAGAAAGACAAACATATCCACAAATTAAATCTAAAGAAAGTTCATAATTACCAGGAAAGCTGCATATAATGTCAGTTGCAATCTGCATTCCAGGAGCTAGTTACTACTGAACTCTTCTACAATATGTTTTTTATTCATAACCTGGTTATCAATCAATATTAAGAAGTCTCACAATGAATATAAGCTAAAAGGTAAGGTGTTTTTACTTGAAGATAGAGGATACGAATAAAACTAGAAAATAAATGACAACATTGAAAATCAATGTAAGCAATTGTTGACTAAAAAGCTCATACACTTACGATATCATTACTCTCAAATTGCACAGGGACATGTAGAAAGGATTATACACATGGATGAGACAATTCTTGAGCTATCCTCGGTTATTAATGTTAATATACGCAGCAAAGCTTAAAAATGTTCTACCACGGTGCACTTATTACGAAAGCTAAATTGGAAAGAAATGGAGTAATTTCTCAGAACAATTAATGTATTTGTGAGACTGAAGAGGAAACTATTAAAAAACTCGTCCTCTATGAATGTAGGTATAATAAAATAATACTTGACATTATGGAAGAATGGATGGGTGTTAAACTTAATAGAAATATTACCTTGGATTAGCTTGTTCATAGTAGAAGAACTAGGCTTCAATACAGGAGTACTCTCAATGCAACTTCATGAGAGCACCTATGAATGCTTGTATCTACTTTATATGACACTAGAGGAAAATGTAGAATGGACTCTAAACTGGATTGACCTGAAATTGTTGTTGTTCATAAAACAATCTATAAAAGCTAGATGCCTAACTCTTATACATCGTCCACTACAACAAACGATAGACTGGTTAGCCAAAAGTGAGAGAAATTGATGATGATCTCCTTATTTCAGAATGTGTATTTCAAAAGGCAATAGGTTTATTGCTTTTTGATATGGCCACCCCTTGATTGTTTTGCCTATTTGCAAAAAGCCTAACTCCTAAATGTAAATGTTGCATGTGTAAAAACATAACTTACATATTTATCATCCATAAATTTGCCTCCTTTCTATTGTCAAATAACGTATACCCACAAGCAGAAAGCCGATCAGCCATGTATTCACTATCACTCTAACACATAAAGATAACACTATTAGCCATGGAAGATACAGAGCACACTATAGCCACCAACATACTGATAGAGATGAGAAAGATCTATATGCATACAACAAAGTAAAGTATAACCCGGAATATAGTTCTCTATTTTAAAATCGTAAGAACAAAACGGAACAACAAACTTTAGAACCCGATTCAAACACTCCGTTCCATTATAGATGCTATTATGCCCTAAACACTCCGTTATTATGCCTTATATTTAAACTACAAGGCGATTAAAGATGATAATATGATTCATAGATACGATAAAGACGAACAACTATCAACAAATTGATACACACAATTAAATTTATTCAAATAATAAACAAAATAAACAACAATAAACATACCTCATTTTTACTGGCAGTACAGCAATAGAGCACGATGGTGGTGGTGGTGGTGCGACGATCGTCCAGTAGTAGGGTAGGGTTTGGTGATAAGGGGGAAGAAGTGAAGAACTACTGAACAATGAGGGAGATGAAAAGATTTGATTCATACGTAATAATAGGCAAGTTTTTAGTCAGTGAGTAGTTAACTCTTTTTTTTTTAACTGATTGATTACCTTTGCATCCGTTTTCAAATATAATTAATGCCAAAAATAAATAAATTAAATACGTCAGTTCAAGAACAAAACTGATGTCTTAAATTAAAAACATATGTTTCTAACTCAGCCGACGCATTAAATAACATTATATACGTCAGTTTCTATGAAGAATTGACGCAAAAAGTTTAATTAAAAGGCTAAAAATGCATTCCCGCCAAAAATTGGTACTTTTTGTGTCGTGTGATTTAGAACCGACGTAAATCAATAGACGCAATATGGGTTTTTTCTACTAGTGCCTCCAATGCCCAGTCTTGTGGCAATGGTGGCACTCCATGTTACTGTCCTTGCTCTTTGCCTTGCCTTTTGAGCCACTGGTCTCACCAGGCCCACTCTTGCCGTTTCCTGGCTTTTTAAACTTTGGCTTTCCTACAGCTAGGTTGCCATGAGCCTTGCCCTTACCTTTGCCCTTGTTGGAAATCATGAGAACATCTTGCTTCATGCTCCCACTCAATTTCATATCATTCTCGGTCTGCACGAGAAGTGAGTGTAGCTGATGAAGACTTTTCTTCATATCATTCATATAGTAATTTGCCCTGAAAAGGGCAAAACCATCATGAAGTGAATGAAGCACACGGTCAATGATTATGCTCTCACTGATTTTGCAATCAAGTGCCTCCAGTTTCTCGACATTCTCAATCATATCAAGAATGTGTGGGCTAACCGGTTGGCCCTTCTGGAGTTTCGCCTCAAAGAAGCGACAGGTATGCTCATAAGTAACGATCCTTCGGTGCTTTTGAGAATTCGTTAGTGAGCGTGGTGAAAATCTTGTTTGCACCTTGGGCAATGAAGCGTCTTTGCAAATTGCTTTCCATTGCAAAGATGAGTACGTTCTTTATCGCACCCGCTTCCAGAACGAAGTCACTATATTCAAGTGCTTCGTTAGCTCTCGCATTGGGGCCTGGGTTTGGCGGTATTGGCTCAGTCAAGTACTTCAAGTTACCGTCAGCAATTGCAGCATTCCGTAATGCCGCCTCCTAGTCCGCAAAGTTGGACCCGTCATTCTTCAGTCGCGTGGACTGATTAATGTGGTCCATAAAAGCTTTAAGCCAGGATTCGCGCGCGAGCGTGGCACTTGGCATAGGGATATCAGTATTTCCAGCCATTTGTTATATTCAGTATTATCAATGTAAACGAGTTCTACACTGAAAGAAGAAAAACATAATAAGCATACTCATCGATTTGAATTTAAGTCTAGTGCAAAAGTTGTTTTAATGCAGAGACTCGAGCATTTATACAATTGATCTCCCTCAAGAATTATATAAATGATCCCAAGACTTAATTATCTGTAAATTGATAAGCCAACCTCTTGGCTAATTCTACCTTTAGAATTCTTGGTCGATAAATTTCTGTAAATTCTATCTTTAGTCCATCATAATCACGAGAAACTCTTCGGACTATAATGTTGAGATAAAATAGGTCAACACACACTACTTACCCAACGTAGAAGGGGTCATATGGAGAGTAAGGTCCTATATGCCTACCAACGAAGAAGGGATTCATAGTAGTTTGGCCTATAAAGACTAGTCTCAATTTTAGGTTTAGAGGAAGATCCCTGCAATTTTAAGTGAACTAAAATCTAGCATGCGAGAATGAATAAACTAAAATGATGGCTTAAATTCGAGTGACATCTTTATGTCCATGATAACTAACATTCAAACTATATGAGTCAATTTTCATGCATTTTAGTAATAGGTGGTTTGGTTTAGGCGGAATATGATGCACTAACTATCATGTGATGAAAAAACAACAAGGACGAAAAATACATAAAAATATTACAAAGTCCTAATGTGGCCTATCTACCAAAATGAACAAAATACAACTTTGGAATCCAACCCATTCGGACCCGAGAAGCTTGTCTTGATATTCCATCTTGGTCCATGTAGTGGGAGTGAGCAATCCGATCTCAATCTTTAGTCTTCTCAAAATACATTTAATAAATTACAAAATATAAACCTATTTACATTCTAATTTAAAAACGTAATTTAATGAAAAATAAAATGGAGATTCGCGATCTCAAAATTACATCAAAGATCATGTTTCCATCATTACGAAAACATGATCAACTAAGGCCACACTAGGTAATACAAATTACAACCGATTGCAAAAATACGTAAATTAAACCATTCAACCATTCATTCAACAAGATAAAATGCATCAACTATAAATTAATCATTCAAGACAGAATTCTTTAATTATGAAGAGTAATTTATCCAAACCACCTTTTAAAATGATCAAAATTATGTGACAATTCCTTAATTAATCACAATAACCCCAACCAAACATAATCCAATTTTAATTCATATTCTTTAACATGAATTAATAAAATATTATTTTTAACCTCTTTAAAATAATTGGGTATCCAATTATTGTGAACTTCTTCACAACAATAAACGAAACATTATCATTATAATGAATAATAAATAAAAATCGACCAAAAATTAAAAAAAAAAGAAACAGTTTTTTTTTCTCTCTTTAAAATATATAATTTAATTTGATGTTACTAATATTTTCAAGATCGGTACATATTATCAACATCTAATCATTATTAAACATCGATACGAACTAGATGATTCAATTTAACAATTTAAAATGAATATCTAAATCAACGAATACCGAAAAATATATAGCAATGAACATTCAAATCGATTTCCATTTACATTTTAATTTAATCCTTATTAAATCAAAACAACTACAAATTCATCATGTTATCGTCTTAACTATTTAAAACAACAATTATAATGAATCAAAATGGAAAAACAAGGCAAAAAACCTTTTTTTTTTCTCACGGCCGTGAACAGTGCCGTGAACAGTACCATTTTTTTTTTTCTTCTTCGGCCGTGAACAGTACCAAAAAAGTCAAACTTTTTTTTTTCTCGGCCGAAAACAAAAAAACAAAAAAAAAATCTTATATTTCACCAATTATGAAAAACATATAAAATAATTTCGTAGCCCTTGGCTCTGATACCACTTGTTGTGCGGAAGCCTGAATACCTCATGTTGGGCCTCTGCTGCGTCAGTGTCCACGGTCCATAATAGTACGATATTGTCCGCTTTGGGCCTAGCCCTCACAGATTTACTCTTGGGCTCCTTCCCAAAAGGCATCGTACTATTATATTTTATGGACACTTATAAAGATCACCTTTGACCTTTAATCTACCGATGTGGGACAAGGGTTTGCACCCTAACAATCCTCCCCTCAAACCAAGTATCATCATCTTGACTCAGACCTTGACTTTTTTATGGAAGACCTCCTCACACCATACAACCCCAACTTCTAGACACCTTTAGTATCACCATGTCTTGATAACCTCCCCTTAACCGACACACCATGTGTCTCCCTAGGGGTCCATCTGTTCCTTCACGGAACTTGTGCTACACTTGCGTACCAAACTCCTCTGCATCCAATATCCCCTGGACTGGTCTGAATCCAGTGCCTCAGTGCGCCACCCCCGACCGCCTTTGGACTTACCATGAACCGCTTTTGTTGCCTCCATTAAGCCTCAGCCCACCCTCACCGTGTCGCTGACAATCTTCTCTTGGACGGCCTGTCTCATCACAGTGAGACCCATGTCGCCTTCGCGAACATATTAGCTCTCCCTCGAGCTATTAGGAGTTTCACGCCTTATAGTGTAAGACACCCTTCAAGTCTTGGGCCTGATGCTTTTTCTTGTGCCTAGCCCAAGTCAAACCTTGGGCTCTGATACCATTTGTTGGAAATATCGATATATTTCGTCATTATTTTTACGGATTATAACGAAACTATAGTATATGAATTACAAGTCATAAATGAATTGCATAATATAAAATTAAAGGAATTTATAATTAACCTATGGTCCTAGCAAATTTGGCCTATGAACAATGTCGAAATCGATATTCTCCTAATTGTTGCACCCAAGATGCTCCAAGATATGCCTTTTCTAGTGCTAGAAAGAATACAAAAATTACTTATCATTTTTGTGTCAAGAATTGAATGATGAATTATGTAGAGAAGAAGAGTTTATATAGACCTCTCCTCCTCTCTCCTTTTACACGTCCAAATAGAAGTCTAGTAGAGGGATGAGTCTTCCCTCTTTTTCTTCTACTTGTATTAGGAATTGGAGTCAAGATAGGATTTTTCCTTCTTTTATTTATTTAATGTATAATATGTGTATGTAATATTATAATATATACGTCAATTATAAACATCGTATATTTATAATTTGCTAATTAAATATAACAGTTTATATTTAATTACGAATTAACATTTAATTCGTTTAAGCTTACATTTTTTAATCGTATTAAATAATTACATTATATACATTAATTAGATATAACAGTTTATATTCAATTACGAATTAACATTTAATTCGTCTCAGCTAGTATTATTTAATAGTATTAAATAATCGTATCATCATTACATTGACTAACCTTTTAGTCATATACATCGACTAACCTTTTAGTCATATAAGGCATGAATATGATTATATTTTCATATAATCATATCTCTCAAACACATCCTTTAGGTGTGACTTTTAGGGACCAGTTGATCACCGCCATTTAAAATGACAATAACGTCAAACTTCTAGCAAGCCAACCGTTATCGATAAACGTTAATCAACTGATAAGAATACTAAGTATACCCTGTGAACCTATAAGAGATTTATACACGTTATCACACTAACTGTGGAGGACACTAGCTCCAACAGGAAAGGGATTGAACTTGTATTGATTGTATTTTCTTCTAGATGGTATTTTTGTAACATTGAACCCCATGCCTCCACAAACTCATTGGCATCCATAGTGTCATGAACCGCATTTCTCAATTCGACCTCAATTTGTTTCCAACTAGCATAACTATCCAAATTCTTAGCCGCATTTCTCATTATGTGCCAAAGACAAAGACGATGAGGAAAATCGATTCCAAAAATACTTTTAACCGCGTTACCAATCGCCCTTGCTTGGTCCGTAAATATGATAGATGAAGGCTTGCCCGTACATTCTAGCCATTGTCGGAATACCCATTCAAAACTTTCTGTATTTTCGTGAGATATTAAAGCAGTCGCAAATATAGTTGATCTACCATGGTGATTAACGCCAACAAAAGGCGCAAAAGGCATCTCAAACCTGTAAGAATAAGTATTAACTTAAGACTTGTTCTCTGCCATCCAATTGGAAGACCATTTATTTTTAACAAACTTTAGACATGGTAGGCAACTTATCATAAATTACAGTGATTGAGTTCTGCTGCTCATAGTACACAAATTTGAAAACAAAGCTAACATAAGTTGTAACACTAACAAGACCATTACAGTTACATTTGATCGTAAAATGATCACAAAACTCGTATTATTTCATACGAAATTGTCCGTCGAAAACAACAATTTGCGACTTCATATACATTTGGTGTGAGATAAAGGCCTAATGTCTAACAAAAGGTGCATGTAGATGATGGTAGGGGTGTTCATTCACGGTTCGGTTAACTGAACCGAACCGTTTGTACGGTGAACCGAATATACGGTTCGGCTGCAAGTCGACCCTAAACCGAACCGTTTGATACGGTTTATTTCGGTTCGGTTAACCGAACAAAACGGTTCGGTTTTACGGTTCGCCGTGAACCGTTTTAAATTACAATTTAAAGCCATTTCATATGGAAGCAAAGAGACTTTGTCTACTTGTTGCTATAAAAATAAAAATAAAAAAACATTAAGAATCAAACTCATATTACAAGAAAAAAACCAAAATCAAATCATACAAACTAATACTAAAACAGTAGTACCACTATAATCAAAGAACAATACTTTATAAAGTGAATAACGACGACAACAGAAGGTGCGACGGCGACGGCATCATAAGGGCACGACGACGGCGACGGCAACAGAATGGCACATCGACGGCGATGGCGACAGCAACAAAAAGGTGCGACGACGGCGGTGAAAAAATGAACGACGGCGGCGGTGGTGAAGAAATGAACGGCGCCGACGGAGTAGTTTTCATTGGGAGTTGATTAGATTAAGATGAGAAGATAATAAAGAATGAGGGAATGAGGGAATGAGAGGCTGTGAGTTGTGAGTTTAGAGAATGAGAGGCTGTGAGTTGTGAGAATTAGGTTTTATGTCTTACTTTTAGGCCTAGCAAGCAATCCAGTCCATCTTTCAACTTATATTAGTAATTCGGTTCGGTTTCGGTTAAACGCGGTTACCAATAGTCGAACCGAAACCGAACCGGTTTTGGTGGGATTGAAGCGGTTCAGTTCACCGAACCAAATTCGTCTTTCGGTTCGGTGAACCGAACCTAAAAAAAGAGCGGTTTTCGATTTTTTCGGTTCGGTTATTACGGTTCGGTTAATAATGAACACCCCTAGATGATGTTACAGTCAACTGTTACACCCTCAATATAATAATATTAAATATGGTCTTACAAGTAACAGAGTAATTCAAGGAAAAAGAATTTTATCAGCATTTTGTGAAGAAAAAGAATCTTATCAACATTTTGTGAAGAAAAAGGAAATCAGGTGTTGGTGAAGCAATGGGACAAAAACGAAAAAATAAATAAGCAGTCAATCGGCTAAATGAAAATATAATACAACCGAGTAACTTGTTTTCCATTTGACACTATCAGTTGTATTCGAACTCTCTCGAGCAGTATTTCCAAAGGTTCTCTTGTTCACATTGTTGAAGTAAGTGTTCTAAACAATAGTGTGATCACTTAATTAAATCTCATTAACAAGAATACAAAGGGATGTTTAACATTATAGTCAACTGATCCGCATTAATCGGTAATGATTGGCTTACTAGAGTTTGACATTACTGTCGTATGACGGTGGTGATCAGTTAATCCCTAGAGTCACACCGAAAGGACGATTCCTTAATCATGAAAATTAATTCATTGTATAACGATACAGATTAATTAATCCCTTGAACATAACAAGTTTACAAAAAAGAAATATATCTTATTGTAATATGATTAAATAAGATTCAATAAATATAATTGATGTAGAACTTAGTCGATTTAGACTGAACAGTTCAATGGACTGTTCGTTCTAATACTGTAATGACAAGTTTTACATTTGCAACGAAATTATACTGTTTTGTTGTATTATTTTTGTAATAATAAGAACTGAAATTAAAGATAGAAATGGGTGAATCTCGCACTCCGCCTCACAAGGTACGAGCTTGAAACACTCGAAGGCAACCTCGCAAGGCTGTCTTATTTCTTTGGTCTCACAAGAACAATGAAGCAAGCTCACAATAATGTAAACTCTCATATTTTTGAATTCATAAACTGATTTGTTTACATGGGTTGCTTTGGTTTATATAGACCAAAGAACATACAAAAGCATCTACTTTATCTTACACAATCTGAAACATTAAGGTCTAAACATAAGCCTAGGTACTAGACAATCCTCCTAGCTCTTGATTTATTGAGAAAATAGTTAGACCAGCTGCATTTTCTGAGATAGCACAAAGAGGGAGGAATCAAAAGAGCCTTTAAGTCCAATAGAGCTTGTTTTGCCAAAAGGGGAAGATTGAAAGATGTGTGAGCTGATGGACTAGGCTTGCACGGTCCTCAAGATACCTACACGCACAGCAAAGCAGCAGCAACATGACCATTAGCTGCTTCTCCAATGTCTCATTTCAACATCGTCACAAAACTCGAGCCAAAATTGAAACCATTTACGATGTGAGCTGCGTTATGGCTGGTGAGGATGTCCTTTTCATTGTCGAGTAATGCTCCTGCATCATTCTCCCCTTCTTTTTGAGAAATTTGCCTCAAATTGTCGTCATCTAGATACGGGGATAGGTTTCCCATGTTGAATGTGGCACTTACGCCCCTATATTCACTTGGTAACTCGAGTTTGTAAGCATTTGGACCGTAGCATTCCAAGACTTTGAACGGACCATCTGCTCTTGGCATAAGATTATTCTTCCTCTTAGAAAGAAATCGTTCCTTCCTTAAATGTAGCCATACGAGATCTTCTACTTTGAACATGGGTTGTTTGCGATGTTTGTTCGCCTTCTTCTTATTCTTTGCATTTGGCTTCTCAATTTGAGCTCGAACTTGCTCACAAGTACGAAGAAATGTAGTTTGCCTATTTTTTGCTTTGAAACTCATGAGATCTTTCTTTGGAATCGGAACCAAGTCAATTGGCAGAAATGGATTGACTCCATACACAATTTCGAATGGAGCTCGACCAGTAGTAACAGATGGAGTTCGATTGTAAGCAAACTCGGGAATGTGCAAGTTTAACATCCCAATCCTTTGTGCTCTTGCTAACTAGTCCCCTCAACAAACTTCTAAGGGTGCGATTTGTTACTTCGGTCTGCCCATCGGTTTGAGGATGGTGGGAAGTACTAAATAACAGTTTTGTCCCCATCAACCGCCATAAGGTCTTCCAAAAATAACTAAGGAACTTCACGTCTCGATCCGATACAATGGTAAGAGGTATTCGATGTAAACGAACCACTTCCTTATAGTACAAATCAGCAACATTCGTGGCATCATCGGTCTTGTGACAAGGAATGAAATGAGCCATGTTTGAAAACCGATCAACAACAACCATTATCGAGTCTTTACCACGCCGAGTTCTAGGTAGCCCGAGTATAAACTCCATACTCACTTCGCTCCAAGGCTGTTTCGGGACTGGTAATGGCGTGTACATCCCCTTCGAAAATGAACTCTTTGCCTTTTGACAGACAACACACTTAGCCACGATTTCTTGGACATCTTTAATCATCTTTGGCCAATAAAAATGCTCGCTTACAATATCGTAAGTCTTGTTAGAATCGAAATGACCAGCTATCGCTCCTCCATGAACTTCACGAATTAGCAGCTCTTGAATCGAACTTTGGGGAATGCAAAGTCGATTTCCCTTAAATAAAAACCCATCTTGCAAGGTATAAACTCCAGTAGGCTCAATTATTTTTTTAGCAAATGATGGATCAGACTTGTACATCTCTTTAATGTGTTCGAATCCCAACAATCTCGCATCAAGCTCAATCACCAAGCAATGCCTCCAAGAAAGTACATCAACTACAATATTTGAACTCCCCGTTTTATACTTTGATGAGAAGGTAAATGATTGCAAGAACTCGACCCATTTGACATGTCACAGATTCAATTTTTGTTGCCCATGAATATGTTTAAGAGCTTCGTGATCGGAATGTAACACGACTTGTTTCGGGCGCAAGTAATGACTCCAATGTTCCAATGCCCTCACAATGGCATAAAACTCTTTGTCATAATAAGTCGAATAGTTCAATCTCGCACCACCTAGTTTCTCGCTGAAGTAGGCAATGGGCCGCTTCTCTTGGACCAATAAAGCACCAATACCCACACCACTTGCATCGCATTCGGCTTCAAACAGTTTGTCGAAGTTTAAGAGCGCTAAAACAGGTCCGGAGCACAACTTATACTTCACTTATTCGATTGCCTTTTGGGCATTAGAAGTCCACACAAACTCCCATTTCTTGGTTAGTTCTGTAATTGGGGCATGATCGAACTAAACCCTTGAATGAATCGCCTATAAAAGGATGTTAACCCATGGAAACTTCGAACCTTGGTTGTCGATTTAGGTACTAGCCAGGCTTGAATTGCATCAACTTTAGACGGATCCATACTCACACCACCTTTACTAACAATATACCCAAGAAACACCACACTTGGTACCATGAACATACACTTCTCAAGCTTGCCAAATAGTTTCTGTTTTCTCATTACTTCGAACACTAACCTGAGATGCTGCTTGTGTTCCTCTTCATTCTTGCTATAAATTAGAATATCATCCAGATATACAACCACAAATTTGTTAAGGAAAGGCCTCAACACTTCATTCATTAGCCTCATAAATGAACTAGGTGTGTTACATAGCCCAAATGGCATTACGAGCCATTCATACGACCCTTGCTTCATTTTGAATGCGGTCTTCCACTCATCTCCCTCTCGAATTCTCATTTGATGATAACCACTCCTTAAATCCAGCTTTGAGAACACAAACGAACCAGAAAGTTCATCAAACATATCGTCAAGTCTAGGCATAGGAAAGCGATATTTGATGGTAATATTATTCACCGCTCTACTATTAATACACATTCTCCAAGTCCCCTCCTTTTTCGGTACTAATAGAGGTGGTACCGCACATGGACTCAAACTCTCCTTTACATACCCTCGGTCTATCAACTCTTGCACTTGCCTTTGCAAATCTTTAGCTTCCTTGGGATTACTCCTATAGGTTGGTTTGTTGGGTAATGCCGCACCTGGAACTAAGTCGATCTTGTGCTCAATCCCCCTATTTGGTGGTAACCCAACAGGTAGCTCATCGGGAAACACATCCCTAAACTCCTCTAACAACTCTTGAACAAGTCTCGTGTTGCTTTCTTCACACCCCACTTCACGCACAACCAGCAAGTATGTCGGTTCCCCTCTCATCACAACTCCCTCGGCCTCACTTGCCTCCAAGAACATGTTGTCCTTAGGGACGGGCTTCTTTTGTTTACTCGGTGATAAGGGTTTAAGATGATGTTTAGCCTTCCCTTTGGAGACAACATAAACATTACTCCGACCATCGTGTTCAACCCTTCGATCAAATTGCCATGGCCTCCCCAACAATACATGACAAGTATTCATCGGGATTACATCACATAATATTTCATCTTCATATGGTCCTAATTTCAAAGAAACTAAGGCCTGTTTCTTAACAAATATCTCATTATTCCCATCAAGTCAATGCAATTTATATGGTTTAGGGTGACTACTAGTAGGTAATTTCAGGTTATCAACAAGCTCCCTAGATACGACATTAGTGCAAGAACCTCTATCAACAATAAGATTGCAGAGTTGATTGTTTACCTTGCAACAAGAGTGAAACAATCGCTCCCTTTGCTCCTCCTCAATGTCGGAAGCCTCGGTGTGTAGGCTCCAAATCATCAACACCTCCTTCTCTTCATCACTATAAGGATCCACAATATGTACTTCTTCATCGCTATCATCCTCTTCTTGTGAAACTGAACTCGGCTCAAGGGCTGGAAATACAAAATTTGGAATCAAGTCACTCAACTCCGTAATCGTTAGAGCTCGCTTTTGTGGACACTCATTGGCAATGTGTCTGTATCCTTGGCATTTGAAATACCGTCTCAACCTCACATCCTTGGTCTCAACCATTGGCCCTATGCCTTTGTCTTTCGGATCATCCTTCCGTGTCTATTTGTTTCTCGGTATTGTGACTGTATATTTCGAATAAGCACTCGAACCCTTTCCATAGTCACGGCCAAATGGTCTCCTGCCCTTGTCTTGCTTTTCGAATTTAAGAGCCAATCGACAAACATCGTCAAAGCCCTCATAATTCTGGATTTATACTCGTTGTTGAAGAGCAGGATTGAGGCCTCGTATGAAAACAATTCCTCTTTCTCCTCCAAGTCACAAACTATGCTCAACTTTTCGAACTCCTTCACATAATCAGCCACACTTGAACCTTCTTGAGCTAAAGATGTCAATTTTAGGTACTGATCTTGCTCGTAGTCTCTAGGAAGAAACCTCTTCATAAGATGCTTCTTTAATTTCTCCCAAGTTTCAATCTTGCTTTTCTTGTCTCGCTTCCTTAGTTTCTTCAAGTTTTTGTACCGTAAGGATGCGTATTTGGTTAATTTCAGAGTAGCAATCTTGAACTTCTTATGTTCGTCGTATTCTTTATACTCGAAAATCCTTTCTACTTGATGAACCCAATCTAGAAACTTTTCAGCATCTAGATCCCCATTAAACTCAGGTATGTCGAGCTTAAAACCTCCATCATCGTCATTCTTGCTCTTTCTATTGTTCCTTGGGCAGTCCTCCTCCTCGGAGTCACCCTCGGTACTGACCACATTCTCGTCTTTTTTCTTTTGCTTATCTAGAGATGCAGCTATACTCTTCAACACGTAAGAAATCTGCCCAATCTCCGCTTTAAGTCCATTCACATCTTTCATCCATGGCTTTGATGTATCCTCACTGCTCCCGGATTCATATTCCATGGCTATGACTTCCCAAGACTGATTTATTAGAGAATAAATTGAAAACCTTGCTCTGATAACCACTTGATGTAGAACTTAGTCGATTTAGACTGAACAGTTCAATGGACTGTTCGTTCTAATACTGTAATGACAAGTTTTATATTTGCAACGAAATTATACTGTTTTGTTGTAGTATTTTTGTAATGATAAGAACTGAAATTAAAGATAGAAATGGGTGAATCTCGCTCTCCGCCTCGCAAGGTACGAGCTTGAAACACTCGAAGGCAACCTCGCAAGGCTGTCTTATTTCTTTGGTCTCACAAGAACAAAGAAGCAAGCTCACAATAATGTAAATTCTCAGATTTTTGGATTCATAAACTGATTTGTTTATATGGGTTGCTTTGGTTTATATAGACCAAAGAACATACAAAAGCATCTACTTTATCTTACACAATCTGAAACATTAAGGTCTAAACATAAGCCTAGGTACTAGACAATCCTTCTAGCTCTTGATTTATTGAGAAAAGAGTTGGACCAGTTGCATTTTCTGAGATAGGAAAAAGAGGGAGGAATCAAAAGAGCCTTTATATCCAATATAGCTTGTTTTGCCAAAAGGGGAAGATTGAAAGATGTGTGAGCTGATGGACTAGGCTTGCACGGTCCTCTAGAGACCTACACGGACAGCAAAGCAACAACAACATGACCATTAGTTTCTTCTCCAATGTCCCATTTCAACATCGTCACAAAACTCGAGCCAAACTTGAAACCACTTACGATGTGAGTGTGGGAAAATCGGTATTCCCACAATACAATTATTATAGGATTATAACGAAAAAGCAATAACTTGATTATGCGAGTCATAAACGAAAACAAGGAAAAATAGAGATTTAGAAATCAACCTCCGGTCCTAGCAATAGGCGTAAAGAACAGAGATATCAAGGTAGATATCCTCCTAATCGTTGCACCCAAGATGCTCCGAGAAATACCCTTTTCCTTTGCTAGAAAGAGAACCTCTTGCACGATCTCACTGATGAGAAAGAGGTTTTGTGTTTTTGTGTAAAAGTTACTGTTAACTTTTTTCTTGTGTGACTGATAGAGAGGCAGAAGTAAGAAAATGAATTAGGGTTAGGAAAAATCTGAATTTTTCTCTTCTCACCCCCTAATTCTCACGGCACCTTTTAGGGTTTTATATGGGGAGATTTTGTCTCCTCAAAATAACTACCCATTGACCGAAAAACAGAGTGTATCTGGACACTTTTGTTTCGGTTATCTTAGCTTCCAATATAATGTAATATATTATAATCGTCGTTTGTCATGGACCGACATCACTATAATACATCATTAGTTATAAATATCCGTATATTTATAATTGGCCAATTAATTATAACGGTTTATGTTTAATTAGCTTACATTATATACACCAATTAAATATAACATTTTATATTCAATTTACGAATTACAGTTAATTCTTCTCAGCTAATATTATTTAATCGTTATTAAATAATCGTCTCATCATCACATTGACTAACATTTTAGTCAAATACACTGACTAACCTATTAGTCATATAATAGGGCATCAATATGATTATTTTCTCAAATAATCACATCTCTCAAACACATCCTTTAGGTGTGACTTTTAGGGACCAGTTGATCACCGCCATCTGTTTGACAATAACGTCAAACTTATCTAGCAAGCCAACCGTTATTGATAAACGTTAATCAACTGATTATTATACAAAGTATACCCTGTGAACCTACAGAGATTTATTTATGTTATTGCACTAACTGTGGAGGACACTGGCTCCAACAATCTCCCACTTGTCCGTACAAGTGTATGTGCGATAACCGATTCTCTTATCTGAAGAGTCTATTGATCGAATACGAAAGAGGGGGGGGGGGGTGAATTGAGTATTAAAAACTAGCCCCACTTTTTCGATTTATATGATATGTAATTAATTATTTGATCTTATGAATTAAAATCAACTAATCAATTAATCAAAGTAAGCGCGAATAACGAAATAACGAAAAGTAAAGAGATAAGAGAGAGGCACACGATTTTTGAAGTGGTTCAGTTTCACACGTTGAAACCTACGTCCACTATTCTCGATGAATAATTTTTAGTACCTTTCTACGGATTACAAAAATTACCAACCCACTCGTATAATCAACACTATGATTATAAATCAAGGTGAGTATCGCTAAATACTCTATACTATCTTACGCTAATAAGAAAGTACAATATAACTCACACAGATTCCCGTTAAAGAATTGTAAGCTTATAATGATGTACTATTAGCCAATAACGTATTTCACTCAAGCGATTGATAATAATTGATGCACGACTCTTTTAAAAACAAACTCTAAAAATAATAAATATTTGCTCAAAGGTTTGCTTTAAAACGATTTTGGAAAATCAACACAAGTAAAATAGATGCCGTGTGAATGTGTGTATTTCGTGTGTATTTTCCAAATTGTATGTGATTGGGTATTTATAGTAGTAGAATCATAGTAGATCTAAAACCCTAGTATAATATTTAATAAAGATACTTATCTTATCATAAAATAATATTTGCTCATCTTTTAGAAATATCTTTATCTCAAAATATTATTTGGTTTATCTTATAGAAATATATTTATCTTAATATCTCAAAATATTGTTGTAAAGATATAGTAGAATCCTAGATTAGGTAAACTAAGGAAACAACCCTATGGAGGCCGGATTCCTAGCTCACGAAACCCTAGGAGCACGAATCCCTAGGTGGCACAAACTAGGTTTCACGAAACCCTAGATGGCTCAAACACTAGGTGGGCTAATTAGGTTAACAACAAATTGAGATAAAATATATTAGAAACCCTAGGTAGCATGACAACTCATAAATTGTATTACTAACCAATAGAATCTCATAAATATATTCTCTATTAAAATAATTGATAAATATAAAAATACTCTTTCACTTTTGAAAACATTTCAAAACATTTTATTTCCAAAATCATGCATCGATATTTTATCATCCAAAGTCATAGACTAAAGCTATAACTTTTGAACATAAAATCTCTCGAATGGAATAGTTACCGAATGACGACCTATACTATCTAATCTTCCCAAAGATCTTCAGTATACGGATCATCTCTTCATCTTGATCACAAAGACCCTCCATCTCGAGTCTTGTGTAGATTTATGTAGATCTTGTTTGAAGCGATTTTCTTTAAAGTTATGCCTGGTTAGCTATAACTTCCATGTTCACTTCCAAAGTTATTCCTGAAGTTGTTATAACTTTGTCTCACCAAACTTTATCAAAGTTATGCCTAACTTTGATCTTTCTTCTCATAATTGTTGCTAGCTATAATAAGACTAAAGCACACAATTACACGCATATGATATATCGAGTAAAACATATTATTACGTAAACACATGTCATTATCAAAACTATCAAATTGGTCCAACAAATTCCCCCTTTTTGATGATGACAAGTCTCATATGATTTCCTCAAGAGTTCTTCTTAACAATGTGACTAAGTATGGTTCCCCCTCAACAAAGCACTCCAAAGTTATAGCAACTTTGATCGCAAGAACAAAACAACTTAGCCAAAGTTATAGCTTGAGAGAATTTAAGAGATAACGAGTCTTGACAAGGAGCAAGCTTAAGCAAAGACTCAAATCATATCATTTCTTCCCCCTCTTGGCATCATTGAAAAGACAAGAACAAAGACATGAAACGACTAGAATAACACATGTCAAGGCAAGAAATAGATATGCAAAATACGCAATATAAAACGATATATACCAAGCAAAATCAAGAGTAAATGTTAATTAAAACTACAAACCACAAAATAGAGTATTAGTTGCCATTGGGCCGAATAGAACAATGTCAAAATAAGCCAAAATGTGCCGAATAGGATTAGTAGTTTTAAGAAACAAACAACCAAGGATAGAAAAGCAAGGCATTTTGGGTAAGTGGATGAGGCTAGGGTGCTTTATAACCGGGCCTAGTGCGGTACTCAAGAGTGGATAACCGGTCAAGGCAAGAAGACACATGTGTAGCTTGAGCGGTGAGGCAAACGTCAAAGTTCCGAACTTTCAACGAAAGAGCCTCCGTCGCATCGTATATGGTACGCATCCCCTCACGCATCTCCGTTCCGCTCTTAACCAAAGACCCGCCTTGGCTCACCAAGAATGTCATCTGATCCCTTTGCCTATATACTTCTTGCTTACAATCAAGAATGTTCCGTTCTAGCTTAGCGAGGCGATCATCCACACCATCCATCCATGTCCTCATCTCATGACTCACACCCGACCCACCTTGGTCACGGGTTGAGTTTGAGGAGCCCATTGCTACGGTTTGAACAACCGTATCCAACACCGTCTCAATTTTCTTATCCTGCGCATCCAAGCGCTCCATGATACTACCAATGAACATATCCACTTTTGACTCGATCCCGGAAAAATCAGTCCCACCCGACTGCATACCAACCGTACCTCCCTTCACTAAAAACAACAACTCCGGACCATTAGCATCAAGCTTCATAAACTTCAAGAACGTATCACACATTTCATCTTTTACGGCGACCCCATAATTGTTCATATTAACAACTCCCTTCGACTCTAAGAGCCGTGACAGCCACATGCCATACGGTAAATCAAGAGTAGAGTAAATTTTGTCTTCGGTCACCGAGAAAGCGGTTTGTGAAATACGATTAAAGACAAGAGAAGGTAAATTAACCCGGTTTCCTTCCAACCAATGCTTAACTACTAACATCTCATAGCATGCAATTTTGTCACGTCTGCCCCGTCGCGGAATCACGGTATTCCATAAAAAATTTAACAGAAATTTCAGTTTGGGAGACACACTTCCCGCCAACACACAACTCGACAACGACGCCCCAACATCAAAATACTGCTTAACTTCTAGCTTAGCCACGTCCGTCAGCTCATCCCATGACGTACTCGGATTGATTTTGATTCCATCATCAGGAACCAAAAACAGAGTACAAAAGTCCGTCACGGAAATCGAGACTGATCGGCCATTAATGACGGCATTCAACACTCCATCAGTAAAAGAAACGGAAGAAAAGAACTGTATTACCTCAACTGGATAAACAGGACCCGAAAACTGAGCCACAGCTTCCCATTCTTGGAAATTCAGAAAATCAGAAAAGAATCCCAAAGCCCTATACTTGTCACACCAAGCTTTAGGATAATACCGACCACCGTGTATTCCATATTGAGCAACCCGGTTCACAAGTTTTCTTTCGTCTTTTGTAAGACGGAGTCTATCAATTCCCGAAGATGTTTCTTGCGGTGAGAAGTCACGGAAAGTTACCCGTGTTGGTGCCTCGGGAACCGCGTCCGTGGTTTCGTTTGGAGCTTCTTCTTGGAGTCTTCCTTTGCCTTTAGTTAACCGTCTTCTTTTCGTACTCTCAAGACCCGCACCCGACTCGGTTTGGTTTGGGTTGGGTGATTGTTGTGTGAAAAGAGAAGAGGTATTTTTGGGCATACTAGGCTTAGGATTTTTAGAAGTTGGGTTTTTGGCAATTTTTGATCTAGTGGAAGCCATTGATGAATGCTTGAAAAATTGATGGTAAATTTTTGGTGTTGTGGTAGTGGTGCCGTGAAAATTGATGAAGAGGATAGTAAAAGTTGGTTGAGTGTTGAAGTGGTAAAAGTAATAGGTGGAAGAGGGTAATTATGATTGTGTAAGAGGTAGGGTAGCTTTTGTACTTAGGCACATGTTGTGCCGGCTCCAATGTAGTTCTTTCCCTTTTTTTTTTTTTTTTTGATTTGAATTTGGGTAGGAAAAGAATCTTGGGTGGTTATTTTTGTTGGGATATGGTAAGGATAGAATTTGGTAAATAAAAGGATATGGAAAGGTAATATTTATTTGAGAATTTCGGCTAACATGAAATACATGGGTAGAATTTGGCTCAATTTTGGAAAGTGAATAAGATAGGTTTTTGGCAAATATATGTGGTTCATAATTCAATTTCCATAAGACACTAAATATGCAAGATACTCACGTAAAATATATTATATTAAACACAAATATACTAGCAATGATATATGCGGACACAGTCATATAATCTTGTCTTAATCTAGCCAGTCACGCAGGTTCACAAAATAAATAAGATGAATTTAATTGCTACCGATTAAACCAATTTCCAACCGCAAAATCTCAAAACGTCTTCTCGCTAACGCCTTTGTTAAAATGTCAGCCCATTGATTGTCAGTACTACAAAATTCGAGTTTAATGTTGCCCTTTTCTACATGGTCACGCAAAAAGTGATGTCTAATGTCTATATGCTTAGTACGAGAATGTTGAGCTGGGTTCTTAGAAATAACAATAGCACTCGTATTATCACAGAAAACAGGCATACAACCAACATTAACACCATAATCACATAGTTGTTGCTTTAACCAAAGTAGTTGAGAACATACCAGTCCTGCAGCAATGTATTCGGCTTCTGCAGTAGACAACGCAACCGAATTTTGTTTCTTTGAGCCCCAAGTAATTATGCATGGTCCAACAAACGTAGCGAATCCAGAGGTACTTTTTCTATCTAAAGAACATCCCGCATAATCTGCGTCTGAATATCCTATTAGATCAAAATTGCACTCAAGTGGATACCATAAATATAAATAAGATGTACCAATTAAATATCTCAAGATACGTTTAACTGCAATCATATGTGATTCCTTAGGACATGATTGAAATCTAGCACATACACATACGCTGAACATAATGTCAGGCCTACTTGCAGTCAAATATAATAAAGAACTAATCATACCTCGATATGTAGTCTCATCTACGGACTTACCAGTTTCGTCTAAGGTCAACTTTTTGTCAGTTACCATAGGCGTGTCCATTTGATGAGCGTTTTCCATACCAAATTTTCTGATTAGCTCCTTGACATATTTTTGTTGGTGAATCTTTATCCCTTCCTTAGTTTGTTGAATTTGCAATCCTAGGAAGAATTTCAATTCTCCCATCATGCTCATTTCAAATTCAGAGGTCATAAGATCTGAAAAATACTTGCACAATTTAGTGTTAGTAGAACCAAAAATAATAGCGTCTACATAAATTTGAGCAACAAGTAAATCAGAACCTTCGGATTTTAGAAATAGGGTTTTGTCGACAGATCCTCTTTTAAAATTATTTTGTAATAGAAATTTTGACAATCTGTCGTACCAAGCCCTATGCGCTTGTTTCAAACCATATAAAGCTTTATCGAGTTTAAAAACATGGTTTTGAAACTTGCTATTCAAAAACCCAGGAGGTTGTTCAACAAAAACCTCTTCTTCCAAATAACCGTTAAGAAATGCAGTCTTAACATCCATTTGGAATAATTTCATTCCTTTGTGAGCTGCGAAGGCGATGAGCAAGCGAATAGCCTCAAGTCTTGCTACTGGAGCGAATGTCTCGTCATAATCAATCCCTTCTTGTTGATTATAACCCTGAACGACCAATCGAGCCTTGTTACGAACTATAACTCCTGCGTCATCCAATTTATTTCTGAATACCCATCGAGTACCAATCACAGTTCGATTTGAAGGTCGTGGCACAAGGTGCCATACTTTATTGCGTTCGAACTGTTGAAGCTCTTCTTGCATTGCTACAATCCAGTCGGATTCTGCAAGAACTTCTTTGATGTTGGTAGGCTCTATGGTAGACAGAAAAGAGTAGAATGAACAAAAGTTATTTAACGTTCGCCTCGTTTGAACTCCCTTATTCAAACTTCCTAGGATACTATCCATAGGATGAGAACTCATATATATCCATTTCTTAGAGTTCCTAGGCTCATCATCATCTGATGAACTATCACTTTCCTCAAATGATTCAGAATCAAGACTGGTTCCCCCTGAGTTGGACTCTGGGGTTATAGCTGAAGTTGGTACAACTTCAGTTACATTATCTTGGTTTTGGTTCAAAGTTATAGCATCATCAGCTATAACTTCAGTTTCCTTTTCCTTGTTTTGAGAAGAGACATTCGTATCATCAACAATTGTCTCAGTTCTCTGTTCAAGGTCATTTGCGGATTTGTCAAGTTCATCATGGATTCCTTCAATAACTTCTTCATCATTAACTGGCTCGTCTTCCCTTGAAAGGCGAAAGTCTGGATCATTCATGTCTTCTTCTTCATTCTGTTCAACTTGTTCAGGCACATTATCTTCATCAAATACAACATGAACACTTTCTTATATGCACAACGTTCTTTTGTTAAAAACTTTAAAAGCTTTACTATGATTAGAATAGCCAACAAACACAGCTTCGTCACTTCGTGGATCAAATTTGCTCAAGTTACTTTTTCCATTATTGTGGACAAAACACTTACTCCCGAAGCAACGAAGGTGAGCTATATTGGGTTTTCTCCCTCTTAAAAGTTCATAGGGAGTCTTTTTGAGAATAGGTCTAATCATAGCTCTATTGTGCACATAGCATGCAGTACTAATGACTTCTGCCCAGAAGTTCTTAGGAAGGCCACTACACAAAAGCATAGTGCGGGCCATGTCCTCTAATGTTCTATTCATACGTTCCACGACACCGTTTTGTTGTGGGGTTCGTGGTGCAGAAAAGTTATGTCCTACACCATTCTCCCTACAATATTCTATAAACGCTTGATTACCAAATTCGGTGCCATGATCCGTACGAATGGAAACTAACTTTTTATCATACTTGTTTTGGGCGAGCTTCATCAGTACTACAAACTCATCGAAAGTTTCATCTTTAGTAAATAGAAAGATAGGCCATACATACCTGGAGTAGTCGTCGACTAGGACGAATACGTACCTTGATCCACCGCGGCTTCTAACCTTCATAGGTCCACACAAATCCATGTGTACCAACTCAAGTGGACGCTCTGTACTTACTACTCGTTTTGGTTTGAATGAAGATCTAACTTGTTTACAACGGGCACATGAGTCACACATCTTTTCTTGTTCGAATTTGATTGAGGGTAAACCCTCAACTAAATCCCACGATTTAAGTTTCTTTAAAATTGTTGGACTGATGTGTGCAAACCTCTTGTGCCACAGGCATGAATCATCCACTGTGACTTTCATGCACGTAAAGGAACTTGTAGTGACTTTGTTTAAATCAATCATATACACGTTCCGTTTACGTAAGCCTTCTAAGATAACATTGCTAGTTCCTTCAACTATGATACGACAAACATTTGAATGAAAAACGACTTTGTTGCCTTTGTCACATAGTTGAGAGATACTTAGCAAGTTATGCTTAAGGCCATCTACCAGATATACATTATTAATAGCATGTGAAGAAGATATACCAATTTTACCTACACCGATTATGTTGCCCTTCTTGTTGTCTCCAAAGGTGACCTTGCCACCGTTGAAGGGTTCTAGTGAAAGAAAAAGATTCTTGTTTCCAGTCATGTGTCTCGAACATCCACTGTCGAGATACCAAAGATTATTTTCTTTCACTATTATCTGCAAGAGAATCAAATACAGCTTTTAGGTACCCACGCTAAGTTGGGTCCTTTATGGTTAGTGACTCTATATATTTGATCCTTCCTAACCCATACCTGTTTGACAATTCTTTTCTTCTTAGGATAGGGTTTGCTAGGTTTATTATATTGTTTGTTATTGTTGTGACGCACATTAGGTTTAAACGACTGCTTCTGATTCACATTAGGTTTGGATTTTGAAGGTACAGATGTGTAATCGAAAGCCATGTCATAAAACCATCTAAACTCATTATTTCTAACCTCATCACGTTGAGGTTCAGATTCGGACTCACTAGACACGTCATGCTCTTTCACAAAATCAGTTTGATTTTTGTTGTCGTTAACATATTTAACACAATTATCTTTAACATGACCGTTGTGACCACAATAATTGCAAATCATATATTCTGAAAGATTGACGTACTTCCTTCTTCTAAAATCACGGTCAGAAGGAGTGGATTTGCACTTATCATGGTCTCTGCGACTATAGCATTCATGACCTAGACCCTTCTTCATGTTATTATTAGACTGTTCGGTAAGGAAGTCTAAGACCTTCTGACTTCCTTCCCACTTATCATGAACTTTTCGTGCATGTAGAAGCAATTCCTTCAAAGACCGAATTTCTTTTTCACACGACGAATGATCTACATTCGAGTCTTTGGAGGGATTGTTCTTTTTGAAATTTTCACGAAAATCATTGAAACGTTTGTTCAAGATAAGTTTCTCCTCATTATGTTGACTCTTGGCTTGGGAGAATTCAGCCTTCAAATCTTTTAATTGCTGAGAAAGAAAAGAGTTTACTTTCTCATGATCAAGAATAACAACTTCCTTTGTCTTAGCTTGAGTTTGTAAAAGCTCATTGACTTTCTTCAATTCTAAAGTTATAGCTTCATTAGCTATAACTTTGGCTTGAAGATGCTTAATGTTGAGCTTCAACTCTGAGATTATAGCTTCATTAGCTATAACTTTAGACTCAAGAGCTTCTTTCTCACCATTTGTCTTGTCTGAAGTTATAGCTGAAGTTGCCATAACTTTAGACTTGAGCTTTTTAGCTTTGGCCTTAAGAAGTTGGTTTTCCTCAGCAATGTCAAGAATTTGTTCTTTAAGATCTTTCAATTCAAGACTCTGTTCATGACAATGATCTAAGGCTTCTTCAAAATACTTAATTAAATACTTCTTAGATAAATTCTTAACTTGCTTTTTAAGTTCAAGATGACTAACCTCTTCATCATCTTCTGAATCTGGTTCTGAATCTGAGTTGCCAACAAGACACATCTCGGATTTGCTTTCATTGTCACTGTCAGAAATTAGGTCAAGACTGACGTTGCTTAGACACAAGTTGGCGGCTTCCTCTTCTTCTGATTCGTCATCCTCTGTGTCGAGATCTCCCCAGCAATAAGCCATCATTACTTGCTTGAATTCCTTCTTGGTTTTGTCTCGTTGATTTTTGTCTTTGATTTTCTTCCATGTGTGGCAATCTTTGATCATGTGATCATTATCCCCACATTTGAAGCAACCACGACTTGAAAGAGACCCTTTTCACTCAATTGGCTTTTTGTAAGATTTATTAGTGTTATTGTTAAACGTTTTACCTTGTGGTTTACTAAAGAATTTTTTCTTAAACCGTCTAGCAAACAACACTGTTTCATCTTCAAGATCCGAATCTTGTCTTTCACTAGATTCGGCATGTAAAGCCACCTTCTTGCTATTACTATCATTTGCCGCATCTTCATCAAGAGTAATCTCATGAGCCATTAGAGTTCCAAGTAGCTCTTGATAAGATAGGTCAGATAGGTCTTTACATTCCTCAATTACCGTCACCTTAGGTCTCCATCGTTTAGATAGACTTCTAAGGATCTTCCTGGCAATTTCCTCGGAGTCAAAAATTTTTCCAAGATTTTTCAATTCATTAATGATACTGGAGAAGCGAGTAGACATGCTGTCAAGCGATTCATTTTGTTCCATGGAGAACAATTCGTATTTTAGCATAAGTAGAGCTATGCGTTGCTTTTTGACAACAGTTGTCCCCTCATAAGCTAACTCAAGACCATCCCATATTTCCTTGGCAGTAGAACTAGATGAGAAACGATCAAATTCAGTATGGGTCATGCCGTTTTGCAACAGACTAATAGCCTTTGAATTTTTCTCAGCTTTCTTATAATCTGCCTCAACATAGTCATCTTTTTTCTTTTCGATAGAAGTGCCAGTGGCCGTTCCAAGCATGATCTTATTAGGACCATTCTTAATGATTAGCCAACACTCCCAATCGTTACCCTTTATGAAATGGTTCATCATATTTTTCCATAAACTGTAGTTCTTCCCATCGAATACGGGACACTTGAGATGTTTGGAATCCATTAAAATAAAATTAAATGCAGCGGAAAATAAATAAAAATAAAAAGATAAATGGATCAGACTCCTTGCTATAAGGCAATCAAGAGCACGAGGCTCTGATACCAATTGTAGAGTCTATCGATCGAATACGAAAGAGGGGGGGGGGGGGGGGGGTGAATTGGTATTAAAAACTAGCCCCCACTTTCTTCGATTTAAAAAGAGATGTAATTAATTATTTGATTCTTATTGAATTAAATCAACTAATTGAATTAATCAAAGTAAACGCGAAAACGAAAAACGAAAGTAAAGAGATAAGAGAGAGGCACACGATTTTTGAAGTGGTTCAGTTTCACACGTTGAAACCTACGTCCACTATTCTCGATTAATAATTTTTAGTACCTTTCTACGGATTACAAAAATTACCAACCTACTCGTATAATCAACACTATGATTATAACTCAAGGTGAGTATCGCTAAATACTCTATACTATCTTACGCTAATAAGAAAGTACAATATAACTCACACAGATTCCCGTTAAGGAATTGTAAGCTTATAATGATGTACTATTATCCAATAACGTATTTCACTCAAGCGATTGATAATAATTGATGCACAACTCTTTTAAAAACAAACTCTAAAAATAATAAATATTTGCTCAAAGGTTTGCTTTAAAACGATTTTGGAAAATCAACACTAGTAAAATAAATAGCCGTGTGAATATAGTGTATTTCGTGTGTTTTGCAAATAATGTGTGAATGAGTATTTATAGTAGTAGAATCATAGTAGATCTAAAACCCTAGTATAATATTTAATAAAGATACTTATCTTATCATAAAATAATATTTGCTTGTCTTTTAGAAATATCTTTATCTCAAAATATTATTTGGTTTATCTTATAGAAATATATTTATCTTTATATCTCAAAATATTGTTGTAAAGATATAGTAGAATCCTAGATTAGGTAAACTAAGGAAACAACCTAGATTGGCCGAAATCCTCTAGCTCACGAAACCCTAGAAGGCACGCAACCCTAGGTGGCACAAGCTAGGTTTCACGAAACCCTAGGTGGCTCAAACACTAGGTGGGCTAATTAGGTTAACAACAAATTGAGATAGAATATATTAGAAACCCTAGGTAGCATGACAACCCATAAGTTGTATTACTAACCAATAGAATCTCATAAATATATTCTCTATTAAAATAATTGATAAATATAAAAATAAAACTCTTTCACTTTTAAAAACATTTCAAAACATTTTATTTCCAAAATCATGCATCAATATTTTATCATTCAAAATCATAGGCTAAAGCTATAACTTTTGAACATAAAATCTCTTGATGGTAGTTTACCGAATGACGACCTTATACTATCTAATCTTCACAAAGATCTTCAAGTAATATGGATCATCTCTTCATCTTGATCCCACAAAGACCCTCCATCTCGAGTCTTGTGTAGTTTGATTAAGATCTTGTTTGAAGCGATTTTCTTTACAGTTATGCCTGATTAGCTATAACTTCCATGTTCACTTCCAAAGTGATTCCTGAAGTTGTTATAACTTTGTCTCACAGACTTTATCAAAGTTATGTCTAACTTTGATCTTTCTTCACATAATTGTTGCTAGCTATAATAAGACTAAAGCACACAATTACACGCATATGATATATCGAGTAAAACATATTATTACATAAACACATGTCATTATCAAAACTATGAAATTGGTCCAACACTCGGCCACCTTCCCAATTTTTGCCTAGGTGCCCACCCTTGTGGGTTTTCACCTAGCCGGGATTTTCAATTTTTTTCTTCTTTTTTTTTCTCTTTTTTTTTTCTTTTTCTTCAAAATAAAGACAAATAAAATACAATGCATAAAAAAAAAAATAACTATCTACAATCTTCTCCCCCACACTTAGAACATACAATGTCCTCATTGTAGGAGAAAAGAAAAAGGTTACCTCATCAATTTTCGAAACGAGAAGAACCCGAGGCACCTCCTCGGTTACTCCTCCTCTCCCTTTCTTCTCTAACCCTTCTTCTTCGTTCTAGGCCTTCATTAAGGGCCTCTTGGGTGCCATTTCTTATTGATTCCACAAAGTTCAAGCTCCTTGTTGATTAGAATAGGTAGGGAATCCGACAAACAACCTTAAAAACCCAACAAAGTTCCTAAAAATCGAATTTGAGGAAAAAAATTCTAGGTTTTCAAAGACGGATTTTCTGAGATTGTGAGTGATTGAGATTGATTTTGGGGTGATTGAAGGTAGAATAATGATTAGGAAGAAGAATTTGATTGAGTTTGATGAAAGTTTTGGAAGATGTGAGGGAGAAAGATGAAGTTTTGAGGGATAGGGGTTTGGGTTTGGTGTATTTTTCGTGAAAAAAGAAGGATGAAGATGTGTTTTTGATTTTGTGAAGAACTCGGGCAAAAGGGAGAACAAGTGCTGAAAACCCGTACTCGACGCAGGCAGCGTCATACGACGCAGGCAGCGTCGTGATGACGCAGGCTGCGTCCTGTAGTGCCGGATCTTCTTGCTTTTGCATTTAGCCAAATTTTGGCTAAGTGTTCCAAACACCTCCATACTTGCATTTTTACTCCAATGGTCCATGATAACCTCCAATATCCAAATTCCATCGATTCCCGAACTTTTTATCCATGGCACGCATCCCGAGGCGGCCGAAAACTCGCAAAACTTCACAAAACCGTTAGTAACTTCAAAAAATTTTGCTTGATGCAATGTCTAACTAATTGAAAACAACTCAAAAACTAAGAATTAACAATGAAACTTCAAAGAAATATTCACAAGGATAGACTATGTACACGATTTGCCGTTTATTTAGAGTCGATGGCTCGACTTAGCTATTTCAAGCTTTTCAACTTTCTTAAACGGGGTCTTCAAGCAAGACCTCTTCTTCCCCCTCCCGGGCACATCCTTGGAAGTAGTGTTTGAGACGGTGGCCATTCACCTTGAGGAGCTTTCCATCCTCGGGCCCCTCCACTTCAATAGCTCCATGGGTAAACACTTTCTTGACGGTGTAAGGTCCAAACCATCTTGACCTCAAATTGCCCGGAAAGAGCTTAAACCGGTTTTGGAACACAAGAACTTTATCACCCTCCTTGAAAACCCGACGGTTTATCATCCCATCATGCCATCTCCTTGTTTTCTCCTTGTAGATGGAGGAGTTCTCATACGCATCTTGGCGAATTTCCTCAAGTTCTTGTAATTGAAGCTTTCGGTGCATACCGCTCTCATCTTGGTTTTGGTTGAAAGATTTGATAGCCCAATAGGCTTTGTGCTCAACCTCCACGGGGAGGTGGCAAGCCTTGCCATAGATGAGACGGAATGGGGACATGCCAATGGGGGTTTTAAAAGCGGTCCTATATGCCCACAACGCATCAACTAGCCTCTTGCTCCAATCCTTTCTATCCGGATTAACCGTCTTTTCAAGGATTCCTTTTATTTCACGGTTGGAGAGTTCGGCTTGCCCGTTTGTTTGTGGGTGGTAGGCCGTGGAAATTTTATGATTCACCCCATACCTCTTGAGAAGGCCTCCAATCACCTTGTTGCAAAAATGGGTACCCCTATCACTAATGATAGCCCTTGGAAAGCCAAACCGGGAGAATATGTTCTCTTGAATGAAAATGGCTACTACCTTGGCATCATCGGTGCGGGTAGGAATTGCTTCAACCCATTTTGACACATAATCTACCGCCAAGAGGATGTATAAATAACCACCGGAATTAGGAAAGGGGCCCATAAAGTCAATTCCCCACACATCAAAGATCTCACAATATAGAAGAGGTTGTTGTGGCATCTCATTTCTTTTTGTCAAATTCCCCACCCTTTGACATCGGTCACAAGTTTTTACAAATTTGTGGGCATCTTTGAAAAGGCTTGGCCAAAAGAAACCGTATTCAAGCACTTTTCTAGCGGTTCTTTGTGGCCCAAAATGCCCTCCTCAAGCATAGTCATGACAATGATGTAAGATGGAAGGAATCTCACTTTCGGGCACACATCTTCTAACAAGTTGATCTTAGCAAAACTTCCACAAGTAAGGATCATCCCATGTATAGTACTTTGCATCGGATTTTACTTTGCTCTTTTGATGAGAAGAGAAATGGCTTGGAAGCCGCTTTGTCACCAAATAGTTGACCATGGTAGCATACCATGACTCCTCCACTTGTATAGCATAAAGTGACTAATCAGGGAGACCTCCTTCAACCTCCTCAAGAGGGCATGATGGTCTTCCTTCATGGTTTAGCCGGCTCAAATGATCCGCCACCACATTCTTCACTCCTTTCTTGTCTTTTATTTCCACATCAAACTCACTTAGGAGAAGGATCCATCTCAACAACCTTGGCTTTGCATCCTTCTTTGCCACAAGGTATCTAATGGCGGCATGATCGATGTAGATGATCACCTTTGTGCCCAAGAGATAAGATCGGAATTTTTCTAGAGCATAAATCACACCAAGGAACTCCTTCTCCGTCGTAGAATAGTTCTTTAGAGCATCATTCAAAAGGGTAGAAGCATAATGGATCACATGGGGTCCCTTGTCACTCTTTTGACCCAAAACCACTCTCAATGCATAGTCACTTGCATCGGTCATGATTTCAAATGGAAGATCCCATTGTGGTGCTTGAATAATTGGTGCGGTGACCAATCTCTCCTTCAAATCATCGAAAGCTTTCCTACAAGAGGCATCAAAGACAAACTCTGCTTCTTTGTGCAAAAGCTTACATAAGGGGTTAGCAATCTTGGAAAAGTCCTTAATAAATCTCCGGTAGAAACCGGCATGTCCGAGAAAAGACCTAATGTCTCGGGTGTTAGAGGGATAAGGTAAAATTTTGATGATGTCAACCTTAGCCTTATCCACCTCAACCCCCCTTTCCGACACTACATGTCCTAGAACGATGCCACTAGTCACCATGAAATGACATTTTTCGGAATTTAAAATGAGATGAAACTCTTGGCATTGCTCTAAGACAAGAGCAAGGTGTTTTTGACATGCATCATAGGAGTCCCCATGGACGGTGAAATCGTCCATGAATACTTCTATGATCCTTTCTACATAGTCGGAGAAAATACTCAACATGCACCGTTGAAAAGTTCCCGGTGCATTACATAAACCAAAGGGCATACGGCGATAAGCAAATGTACCGAATGGGCATGTGAATGTGGTCTTGACTTGGTCCTCGGGTGCGATTGGGATTTGAAAATACCCCGAGTACCCGTCAAGGAAACAATAGAAAGCTTTTCCCGCTAGTCTTTCTAACATTTGATCAATAAATGGTAGCGGGAAATGGTCTTTCAATGTTACCGCATTCAAGCGGCGGTAGTCAATACACACCCTCCAACCGGTTTGTGGTCGGGTGGAGACCAAGTCTCCTTGTGCATTCTTGACTACCGTCACTCCTCCCTTTTTGGGTACGACTTGAGTTGGGCTAACCCAACGGGAGTCGGAAATAGGGAAAATGATACCCATTTGCAATAGCTTAATTACCTCTTCTTGCACTACCTCCGCCATGGGTGGATTGAGCCGCCTTTGAGGTTGTCGGACCGGTTTGGCGTCCACCTCAAGCCGTATTTTGTGCATGCATGTCACCGGGCTTATCCCCTTGAGATCCGCGATACTCCACCGAAATGTTTCCTTATGCTTTTGAAGTAGTGATACCAATTTGTCTTCTTGGTCCTCGGTAAGTGTGCTTGAAATGATAAGTGGTAGGGTGTTCTTGTCCCCTAGAAAGATGTACTTCAAATGGCTTGGGAGGGTCTTCAACTCGACCTTCGGGGGTTGGATAATGGAAGGGAGGGGCTTGTGGAGTGGAATACTCAAGGCAAACAACTCGGACAAGTTTGCCAGTGCAGGACGCTGGCTGCGTCCAGTGACGCAGGCTGCGTCGTGAGACGCATGAAGCGTCTTATGGCGCAGGCTGCGTTTCGCATTGGTTTGCCCTGTTTTCAGCATTTCTATAACGTTGAGTTCCTCATATGTTTCTAGGGGCTCTTCTCTTTCCAAGTCTTCAAGACATTCCTGCACATCAACGACCAACAACAAATGCAAACCTTCCTCTTCCATGTGGTTAGTTAAAGCTACTTCGAGTGGGTCTCTATCACAAAGTTTATACATTTGATTCACTAATGGCTCAAAGATATCTAAGAAGAAACAAGATTGATGGTCACTCGGGTGCCGCATGGAGTCATATATATTGTAAGTTAATCTTTTCCCTTCAAACTCCATAGTCAAGCACCCGTTTGAAACATCGATCTTGGTATTTGAAGTTTTCATAAACGGCCTACCAAGAAGGAGAGGGGTGGCACTAGAGCTAGATTCCATATCTAAGACGTAGAAATCCGCCGGGAAGACAAGATTATCGACTTCCACTAGCACATCCTCTACCATGCCCTTGGGATAGACACTAGACCTATCGGCTAATTGAATGACCACCCCGGTCTTAGACAAAGGTCCTAAGCCTAGGGTCTCATAAATAGATAGGGGCATGACGTTTATAGAAGCCCCAAGGTCTAGCATGGCACGTTTAAAACTTTTTCCTCCAATAGTGCAAGGGATAGTGAACATGCCCGGGTCTCCACATTTCTTTGGTAAATTTTGCTTGAAAATTGCCGACACATGTTCACTCACCCTAACCTTATGGGTTCCCTTCTTAGGATTTCTCCTAGGTGTAAAAAGTTCTTCCAAGAACTTTGCATACCTAGGGACACTATTCAACAAGTTAAGAAGAGGAATGTTTACCTCACATTTCCGGAAAGTCTCATATAAGTCATTCTCCTTGGCATACTTCCTTGTGCTTATCAAAGCACTAGGAAATGGGACTTCCGGTATGTAGTCCTCCACTTCATCATCTTCAATAGTGTCTTTGCCCTTCCTTGAAGTGTCTCCCTTGGGGTCCTTGTTTGTGGATGCCCCTTTTTTCATTCTTCGATAGCTCTTCATGACCAACCACCAATTCTCCTTGGTCTTCAATTTCCAAGGTTTCCATCTCAAGATTCTTCCTCTTTTCCTTGCCTCTTCCAAGGGGGTTTACTTCCAACTCTTTGCCTCCCCTCAAGGTCATGGCACTAGCATTTTCCCTAGGTGGGGGAATGGTTTGAGATGGGAATCTTGTGGAGCTTGAGGCTTGGGATTTTGACATATTTGAGGCCATTTGGGATAGTTGGGTTTCCAAGTTGTTCACCCTAAGGTTGTTAGCCTCCCTATCCTTCCTTGCTTCCTCTCTATCCCTCCTTGCCTCCTCCCTATCTTTCTCTTGATTGGCAAGGAGTGTTTGCAAGATGTCACTCAAGTTCCCTTGAGAGGAAGAATTCCCTTGAATGGGACCTTGGTTTGGTTGTCTTTGAGATTGAGAATTACTTGGAAAATTTGAGTTGTTGGGTCTTGCGTTGTAGAAATTTCTTTGGGGATTTTGGTTGAAATTAGAGTTACGGTTTTGGGTGGGATTTTGGGCTCTCAAGTGATTGAATTGACCATTTTCAAAGCTCTTTGACTTGTCACCTCCCCACCCCAAAAGATCACGGTTTCCCACTTGGTTATACATTCCTCCACCACTTGGGTTCCTAGAATTGTAATTCTCATACCCCATAGCATTGACGCTCTCCATAGTGGCTCCTTGTTCAATCATGATGTAACATGTATTGGTAGCATGGTCACCTCCCTAATATGAGCATTCAAGTGGTTCGGGGTGTTGAGAAAATGAGCTACTTTTGTTAACAACCAAGTTGGACACCATGCTTTTAAGTTCACCCATCTCTTGCATGATTTTGTGATTTTGAGAGGCATAAGGATCTTCCATGGAATATACATTTCTAGAGCCTCCTCCCCTTTCATTCTTCCTCCCGTAGCTTCTTGTGTTCATCGCCAACTTCTCAATAATATTGTTGGCCTCGACCACATTAAGTGTATCAATTCCACCTCCGGTGGCGGCAATGATCATCCGTTGGTCGTTTTGGCACAACCCTTCATTGAAGGCCGTCAATAAATCGTCCCCCGACATCCCATGATATGGGCATCTTGCCACAAGGCTTTTGAAACGCTCCCAATAGTCATAAAGGGTCTCCCCCATGTCTTGCTCAATGGTAGTGATGAGCTTCTTTGAATGGTTGTGTCTAGAATCCGGGTAATATTTCTCAAGAAACTTCTTCTTCAAACCCACCCAAGTGGTAACGGAGTGGGCCGGAAGACAAAAGAGCCATTCCTTTGCGGCATCTTGTAGAGAAAACGGAAATGCCCTTAGCTTGAATTGGTCTTCGGTCACTCCTTGAGGAATAACACCTTGGCAAATCATGTGGAATTCGGCCAAGTGTCTATTTGGGTCATTCCCCACCATGCCGTGGAATCTAGGTAAGTTATGGACAAAGAACCCCTTGAGCTCAAAGTTCACATCCCCCATGGGGGGATATGCAATACATAGTGGTTTCTCCTCATAGTTCCTTGCCCGGATCTCACCAATTGTTCTATTATCCTCCATATTGGGTGGGTAGAGGATGTCCAATGGAGATGGTATCCTCGGTGGTGACTCAAATACTTGCTCCGCTTGTTCTTGAAAAATATTATTCTCCAACTCCTTTTCACTAGGCTCCCTCCAAAAAGGTCTCCTATAGAGGGGATTTGAAAATAACCAATTGGATATGCTACTTGAGGATGGATCAATGTCTTGGTCACCAAGTCCCTCTTGTGACCTAGGCATAAACTTTTTAAAAACAACTCAACAACACAATTAGTAACTTCAACACCAAGTAACCTACAAACAATACAAAAAGATATTTGAAAAACAATCTAAACAAAGTATGACACTAACAAGAGTTTCAATTTGATATTTAGCTATATTGCCCTCCCCGGCAACGACGCCAAATTTGACGTGCTAAAATACGGTGTCGTTAATTCCGCAATTTTAACTGGGCCAAATAGAAATTTATAAAACCTTACCTAGACTTAAACCAACCTAAATAAAAGGGTAGTAAGGGTAAGAAAAGGGTCGAACCCAAGGGAAAGCGGTAATGCTAAAATAATCTAATCTAGACTCTTGCAAAATATCATTTAACAAAACTAATGACTCTAATCACAAATTAAGGCACTAATTACTAATTAAGACACTAATTAACAAAGGTTTAAATTAATTACAAACTATGATATTCACAATGGGAAAACATGTAGGAAAACATAATTTGGGAAATTTGGGTAAAAAGATGGGTTAACATGAAACATGAAATTCTAGTTTAGGCACTAGCACAAACACCTTCTATGCAATTTATCAAATATGAGAGAAAATACTTAGTGTAATTATCCCAAGCAACACCACAATTAGCAAAGATGACTCCTTTCTACCTCTCCTCTTATTTATCTAATACTACCTCCGATCCTAAGAAATAGTCAACATGAATTAAACCACCCAAAATTGACACTTTACAACTTAATCAACACTTATTAAAACATAAGCATGAACAAAGGAGTAAGCTTTAATCATTCAACCAAAGGATTAAGCTAGAATTATGCAATTCAACATTAAACCATGTAAAAATCACACAACATACAATTTATCACCCAAAAGACTCAAAATTTAAACCAAAGATAAAGTCTTTCAAGTTCACTTCACACATTCAAGCATAGGGTGACAATTCCTACCAAGAACAAGCATTTATCAAGTAAACAAAATGTCAAGCTAGTCAAACCAAACATTCATTCACTCAACATAAAAGATTAACATAAACAAATTGCATTAAATAAGGAAGAAGAGGATTAGAGAGTCATACAATGCTAAAGGTGTGAACTTGTTCAAATTACACCAAGTAATGAAGAAATTAGCTACCCATAGTCTTCATATTACAACCCATTTCTAAATAAAACCAATTACAAGAGCCAAAGTTGAAGAACAAACTAGAGAGAATTTCTAAGGGAAAATATGATGTTGAATGTTGTATGCTTGGCTCCCTTCTCTCTCTTCAGATTTCTGCTTAAATACCCTTGGTCCGCAAACCTAGGGGCCTTGAAAGGTGGGCTTTCAAAAGACAAGACGGAGAATTGAAGAAATGTCGTACTGAGAAAGGACGCAGGCAGCGTCATACGACGCAGGCAGCGTCGTGATGACGCAGGCTGCGTCGTGCTGACGCTGGTTGCGTCCTATGCTGCCAGATTTCCCTTTGCTTTTCCTTCTTGACTTTCGTTGACCCATGGATTTTGGCCCCGCCTTGACTTCCATTGACCCATTGGGTTTGGTCTTCTTGCCTTGATGATTCATTGCTAGCCCACTCCAATTTCCAGGTTTTTGGGTCTCGGGTTTCGGGTTTGACTTTCGTTGACTTCCGGGTTTGACTCTAAAAAATGACTCAAATTACTAAATAATAACATTATTACTAAAACTAAAGTTAACATAAAATAACGCTAATGACCCGTAAAAAGTAAAACAAAAGTACCTAATAAGTACTATTAGACACAACACAATTTGGTGTTGTCATGGAGTGATAAAAAATATGATTATAAATTGGAGTCATTTTAGTCTCTTAAGTATTGTCTTAATGAAACTCTTAAAAGTTTGTATTTTATCTTCACAATAATGAAATTTAAACCATCAAACTTAATTTAGGAAAGTATTATATAAGTAATAATTTTGATGGTGTACTACTTAATAAGTTATTTGTCCGACATTGAAATATAATACAAGTATGGTAAATATGCTACGTATAAATAGTATAATTGTCTCACATCGTAAAATTATCCTAAGGTGGGGTGATCCTATAATTATAAATAGAAGTCATCATTAGAACTTAGATATCAACCCAAATCTTTTGAGTCTCTTAGATATTGTCTTAGAGAGCTCTTAAAAGTTTGTATCCGCATAAGTGAAACCTACATTATCAAAAATGAATTTAGGAAGGTATCATAAAAAAATAAAGTGAAAAATCTTTTATTTATCTCAATATACATTTCCAATATTATATTCAAGTGATGCTTATAGTTTTATCTAAAACCTTTTACATTTTATTTCACAACAAAAATATTCTTTATTCTTTATTACAAATATTCTTTTTTAGACGAATATCATCCGTCTTTATTACAAATTATGAAAATGACATTAACGTAGACCCGTGCATCACACGGGCATAAAATCTAGTTTAATATATACTATAGATGCACACCTTCATCACCTTACCCATGGTTTGCAATACTTTCTAAATATTACAAGTATAACTTAGCAATAAGATCATTTAGAAGAGGTAAGCACCATATTCTTTATTCTTTATTACAAATATTCATTTTAGACGAATATCATCCGTCTTAAATTTAAGATGGGTTAAATACTACGAAATCATCTCACCTGTTGCTTAAAATATACCAAAAAATTTGTCTTTATTACCACTACTTAACAATACTTAATCCATCTTAAGCTTTAGATGAATAGTACCCGTCTTAAGCAGGACTTACTAATTCTATATAATATAGTTGAACACTTCTGCAATCATACTCCGCAGGTGTTAAACGGAAAAGGTAAGCGCAATATCTTTACGAGAGTGGTAGACCGTTTCATAAAGGTACTGAAAAATTGAATTTATTTATGTGTCGTATAGGAGTGGTTAACATGTTTATGGAGGGCAATTAAAAATATAATATTAGACCCGGTAAATTAGAGCCGTATTAAACAATTTAGATTATATAATACGCAGTATTTATTTAAGCTAATACGAAAATTAATACGGAAGAAGAAAGAGCAATATGGGGAACTATCCAACAACCACACCCTTTTCTTACATTTACGTGATGGAGGCGTGTCTTAAGAAAGCCGCTGACAACTTTATGAAGCTGTTAGTAATACCAATAGAACCACCGCAACCGCGACCGTCACCTATACCATATTTATCCCTCGACATCATCCAATCCGAAATTCTTCCAAAACTCCCCCCTCAATCTCTTATGCGCTTCAAAACTGTGTGTAAATATTTCAACGCAACAATATCATCCCCGGAGTTCGTCCGCCTCCACCTTGAAGACTATCTGTCTACCAAAACCCGTTTCCTTGTTACCAATGGCACCAAACACACCATTGACGTATACGACCTCAATTCAAGTTCCACTACCCCTTCTGCTACATTTCGATGGTATGATTTCAGTACCGCCCTTGTTGGTTCTTGCAACGGCCTCGTCCTTATTCAACTCAACAGCAACATCCAAAGAGTCCTTCCTCTTATTTTACTCAATCCCTCCACCAGATCCTTCATTGAATTTCGATTAACTGACATAAACAGGGTAAATCGATACGTAGGGCTTGGTTATGACGAGTGTAATGATGATTACAAAATTGTCGTAGTCTCGGGCATATTTAATAACTACTACTTCGATGGTCAATATGAGAGAGTCACAAGAGTTTATAGCGTCAATTCTAAATCTTGGAAAGTCGTAGATGAAGCATTGGTCTCAGAGACTATGGAACAGCCGTACACAGGGTACAATGGTGTATTAGTCAACAACCATTTGTTACACTGGTTAACCGTAAAACAGGACAACGATGAGTATCAATAAATAGAGTATCGCGATAAGCCTAAACATAGGATCAGTTGCTTTGATGTCGTCACGGAAACATGGGTAAAAGACGTTCTTTTTCCAGATTGTTACTATGATCCTAAAAGCAAGAGCAAATTTCTCCACTTTGGTGATCTCGACGGTTGCTTGTTTTCTTCATTTGTAAATAAAAACAAGTCGTGTTTCGACGTGTGGGTGATGAAAGAGTACGGTGTTCAAGAGTCGTGGATTAAGTTGTTGAGCATTAACATTAGCCATCCAGTCCCCATCAGCAAACTATTTGATGAATTTTTGATAAGTTATAATTGCCTGGGATTCGGTCCTATATTTCATATACCAAATGGAGTTATTCCCGTTACTTGTCGCGGAAATAGTCAAGGTGAGGTTTTGCTTAAGAGTGGTTACGATGCACGTACCCTTTTTTGGTACAATTGGAAGAAAAGTCTAATTATTAATCCTGAAATTCCTAATGTTTATGGCCATCAAAACGATTTTGTTAAGAAAACTCTTGCTACATTTCCTGATGCTAAACTATTTGCAGATCTATATGAAGACTCGTAAATTTGCTTTAAAAGATTTATACTCTATGCTTACTCCAATAACCTCCGCTTCAACCTTTTACTTTTGTTTTTCGATTTTATATCTTCTAATCTTATACGCATTGCCTTCAAAATTTCTTTCTTTAGTTTGAAATTAAATAATTATTTTTCTTGTGTGACCCTTTTTTTCTACTAAGTATGGACTTTTCTTTCCATATTATAGAGTATAATCTTAGTGTGCATGAGTACCAATTTAAAATAAAATAAGGCTCTATGTAGTGTGTACATAGTGAACTTGAAAATAGAACTTATGAAGTCACGGTGGTACTAATTATCTAACTTGTAAATTTAACTTCTTTTCCCTCGTTGAATTTCTTACATCTTTTAAAAAATATTTCTAAAAAATAAAAATATTCAAATAAATAAAATTTTCTCAGTTATTAAGTTTTTTACATACCATTTCTCTTACATTTTCTTCATAAAACTTAAAACATTCACATCCATATCAACTTATTTTCCTCAAATTCTTTCATTTTTCATGTATACCTTATTCTACAACTCTCTCAGTCTTTATTCTTTTTTGTTTTTGGAGAAAACAACTTTGTGTGTTTAAATAAAATAAAATGAAAAAATACTGATCTTTTTTTTTTAATTTTCTCATTAGTCTTTGTTTTAACAAAGGTAAAAAGAACAAAAGAAGTACTTCCTTGTAAATGTGCATTGACCTTGCGGACGGATGATATAAATGGCAAAATTGTGAGTTTAAGATTGATGAATCGATTCTTACAAAGGCAAGCCTTCATACCAAAATTCGGGGTCTGGTTCAAAGATATACCCATAGACATGTCGTCTGACATATGATATTCTAGTTATAACATTGTTTAAGATTGTGAGTTTTAAGACTGTGACATATTTGCTCATTTTTAAAATCCTACTTTCTTGGTGAATGGTGATGGTGATGATTATCAGATTCGTACTCCGTAGTAATTTATATTTATAATACGTAATCAATTCTTTTTCTGCCTGTAATTTCTGTTCAAATTGTAAGAGTATAATACTTTATCTATTTCAATATCTAACGTTTGTGTCATATACAAAAGTAATATTAGTAAATGTGAGAAGTTAGTTGAATATGTTTGTACGTATTGGCCTTGGAGAGGGTTATTTCATAAGAATAATTCAACATATTGATGTTCTTTTTAAATTACTCCATCTTTTAAATAATTCTAATTTAATCTATTCTATCTCCCCTTCCTTCCCAGTCCAAACTCACTTAATTTTTTGACTGGTTATATCAGGTCACCATTTAATATCATTTTAGTAAACTCTTTATTTTCTGCTATTCATCATTTTTTTTACAACACTAATCTTCTTCCTGAACAACATTCATCTCCTTCCTCTCAGCCCTCCTTCCTCTTCTGTTTCTCCACCCTTCATCTTTTGTTTTCTTCTCCTTTTTCTCCATCCTCCCTCTTTCTGTTTAACACAATCACACTACACAAACATCTACTATAACAATATAATTTTTTTTTATAAAATAACAAGATAAACCCAAAAATCAAATTCAAAAGATACCCACCTAGAATTAAGCCAAAAATAAAATTCAAAAGATGCCCAGAAATGAACCCATAAATCAAATTCAAAAATTCAACCCAGAAATCAACTCATTTAAACCAAGATATCAAATTCAAAAGATACCCAACAAGATCAACAGTTCATGATTAATTAACCCACGACCTTACACCATAATTATGTGGTCGTCGAAAATAGAAACTCGTCTCATTCACGTTATTTTCTTAATAAAAGAACAACACCTCAATTAACTTCCAAATTCCAGCACAATGGAATTAGGGATTTTGCTTATTTCCAGAAAGAAGACCTTCTATCTTACAGTTTGTGATTAATTAACAGCATAAGGGTAACTTTTTGTTCAGGTTACCGATGTCTCTAGTGTGTTATGGGAAAAAAGAGGGGGGGGGGGGGGGGATAAGATGGATTAAATTAGAATTACTTAAAGGATGAATTAATTTAAGAAGGGCATCATTAGGTTGGATTATTCCTATAAAATAATCCCCTTGGAGATTTAACTTTTGCATTAGATATTAAATATGGTGTTTGGTTGGGACGTTATTAGAAATGTAATAGAATTGATTCAATCGGTCTTTCTACTATATGCATTGATGTGTCTTGTGCTGGTACTTTTGGGATTAAGTATCGGTATAACATTGTTCGCGACACTTTTTTGGATATCTGATTTAGATATGTGATTTCTGCTGGTACGGAGGTTGATATCGGTTTTATCTATGGGCATGATAAGCCCCTTCGTCCGGCGAATTTATTACTTTATTCTTGGGACAGGGGCGTGATGTGTGTGTTGATATGACAGGGTCTTCTACTTTGACTCAGTTAAGGATGTCTGATTTTGTGTCCGGTCGTGTTGTCGTTGATGCTGCTGCGCATAAGTGTTCCAAGTCCCGGGATTTTTGCAAGGCGTCGGGTTATAGCTTCATAACCTTCTTCTTTTCTTCTCTAGGGGAGCTAGATACAAATGTTGTTGCCTTACTCATGTGGATTCAGAATCATAATAATAAAAATTGCGGTTTTTATACAAAATAATAATACTAGTAGTACTAGCAGCAACAACAACAACAACAACAACAACAACAACAAGACCACCACCACCACCACCACCACCACCTAGTATTCCTTAAAGGACCAAGCTTTAAAGTCTCATAGACATGGAAGGGGACGACATTTATCGAAGCCCCTAGATCTAACATGGCTCTTTCAAACCGTGTATCACCTATGGTACAAGGTATGATGAACACACCCGAATCACCACACTTTGGAGGGGTTTTACTCCTAAACAAAGCTGATACAAATTCACTAGCTTTACCCTCTGGCTTTTTCAAACCGTGTTCCTTTTGATTTTTTTAATTGTACAAAGTTCTTTTAAAAACTTCGCATATCTAGGAACACTCTTAAGCAATTCAAGTAAAGGAATATTTACCTCGCATTTACGAAAGGTTTCATAAATATCGGTGTCATGCTTCTTCTTCTTCCTTGTGTCCTTTAATGCCTCGGGAAATGGTGGTAATGGCTCATATATAGGAGAAGATGGTGTCACCTCCTTGGAGCTAGGTGCATCTTCTTTCCCTTAATTCATTAACAAGCTTATCCACTTCAACCACTAGCTCCTCTTCTTCTTGAATAGTCACCACCTTAGGCTTAGCTTTTGCCTTTTCAACATCAACCAATTGCCTACCATTCCTTAATGATACGACACTCACATTCTCCGTAGGATTTAGAACTATTTGAGACGGTAAAGCACCCTCATTTTCCACCCTTTTCGTCTCATTTTGCCTGCCTTTAACGCTCCCTAAGAGCTTTTCTATGTGTTTTACCTTCTTCTAGCATATTTCTCGCTTTCATCGTCTTTTTGTAGGTAAACCGCCTGTAGAGTCTATTGATCGAATACGAAAGAGGGGGGGGGGGGGGGTGTGAATTGAGTATTAAAAACTAGCTCCACTTTTTCGATTTATATGATATGTAATTAATTATTTGATCTTATGAATTAAAATCAACTAATTAATTAATCAAAGTAAGCGCAAATAACGAAATAACGAAAAGTAAAGAGATATGAGAGAGAGGCACACGGTTTTTGAAGTGGTTTAGTTTCACACGTTGAAACCTACGTCCACTATTCTCGATTAATAATTTTTAGTACCTTTCTACGGATTACAAAAATTACCAACCCACTCGTATAATCAACACTATGATTATAACTCAAGGTGAGTATCGCTAAATACTCTATACTATCTTACGCTATAAGAAAGTACAATATACTCACACAAAATTCCGTTAAAGAATTGTAAAGCTTATAATGATGTACTATCCAATAACGTATTTCACTCAAGCGATTGATAATAATTGATGCACGACTCTTTTAAAAACAAACTCTAAAAATAATAAATATTTGCTCAAAGGTTTGCTTTTAAAACAATTTTGGAAAATCAACACAAGTAAAATAGATGCCGTGTGACATGTGTGGTGTATGCGGTATTTTAAATTGATGTGAATGAGATTTATAGTAGAAGAATCATAGTAGATCTAAAACCCTGTATAATATTTAATAAAGTACTTATCTTTCATAAAATAATATTTGCTTATCTTTTAGAAATATCTTTATCTCAAAATATTATTTGGTTATCTTATAGAAATATATTTATCTTAATATCTCAAAATATTGTTGTAAAGATATAGTAGAATCCTAGATTAGGTAAACCAAGGAAACAACCTATGGAGGCCGGATTCCTAGCTCACGAAACCCTAGGAGCACGAATCCCTAGGTGGCACAAACTAGGTTTTCACGAAATCCTAGATGGCTCAAACACTAGGTGGGCTAATTAGGTTAACAACAAATTGAGATAGAATATATTAGAAACCCTAGGTAGCATGACAACCCATAAGTTGTATTACTAACCAATAGAATCTCATAAATATATTCTCTATAAAAAATTGATAAATAAAAAATACTCTTTCACTTTTGAAAACATTTTCAAAACATTTTATTTCCAAATCATGCATCAATATTTTATCATCCAAATCATAGACTAAAGCTAAACTTTTGAACATAAAATCTCTCGAATGAAATAGTTATCGAATCACGACCTATACTATCTAATCTTCACAAAGATCTTCAGTATACGGATCATCTCTTCATCTTGATCACAAAGACCCTCCATCTCGAGTGTTGTGTAGTTTGATGTAGATCTTGTTTGAAGCGATTTTCTTTAAAGTTATGCCTGGTTAGCTATAACTTCCAAGTTTACTTCCAAAGTTATTCCTGAAGTTGTTATAACTTTGTCTTACAGACTTTATCAAAGTTATGTCTAACTTTGATCTTTCTTCTCATAATTGTTGCTAGCTATAATAAGACTAAAGCACACAATTACACGCATATGATATATCGAGTAAAAACATATTATTACGTAAACACATGTCATTATCAAAACTATGAAATTGGTCCAACAAATTCCCCCTTTTTGATGATGACAAGTCTCATATGATTTCCTCAAGAGTTCTTCTTAACAATGTGACTGAGTATGGTTCCCCCTCAACAAAGCACTCCAAAGTTATAGCAACTTTGATCGCAAGAACAAAACAACTTAGCCAAAGTTATAGCTTGAGAGAATTTAAGAGATAACGAGTCTTGACAAGGAGCAAGCTTAAGCAAAGACTCAAATCATATCATTTTTCCCCCTCTTGGCATCATTGAAAAGACAAGAACAAAGACATGAAACGACTAGAATAATACATGTCAAGGAAAGAAATAGATATGCAAAATACGCAATATAAAACGATTTATACCAAGCAAAATCAAGTGTAAATGTCAATTAAAACTACAAACCACAAAATAGAGTATTAGTTGCCATTGGGCCGAATTGAACAATGTCAAAATGAGCCAAAATGGGCCGAATGGATTAGTAGTTTTAAGAGTTAAAACAACCAAGGATAGAAAAGCAAAGCATTATGGGTAGGTGGATGAGGCTAGGGTGCTTTATAACCGGGCCTAGTGCGGTACTCAAGAGTGGAGAGACGGTCAAGGCAAGAAGACACATGAGTAGCTTGAGCGGTGAGGCAAACATCAAAGTTCCGAACTTTCAACGAAAGCGCCTCCGTCGCATCATATATGGTCCGCATCCCCTCACGCATATCCGTCCCGCTCTTAACCAACGACCCGCCTTGGCTCACCAAGAATGTCATCCTATCCCTTTGCCTATACGCTTCTTGCTTACAATCGATAATGTTGCGTTCCAACTTAGCAAGGCGATCATCCACAGCATCCATCCATGTCCTCATGTCATGACTCACACCCGACCCACCTTGGTCACGGGTTGAGTTTGAGGAGCCCATTGCTACGGCTTGAACAACCGTATCCAACACCGTCTCAATTTTCTTATCTTGCGCATCCAAGAGCTCCATGATACTACCAATGAACATATCCAGTTTTAACTCAATCCCGGAAAAATCAGTCCCACCCGACGGCAAACCAACCGGACCTCCCTTTACCAAAAACAACAATTCCGGACCATTAGCATCCAACTTCATAAACTTCAAGAACGTATCACACATTTCATCTTTTACGGCGACCCCATAATTTTGCACATTAACAACTCCTTTCGACTCTAAGAGCCGTGACAACCACATGCCATACGGCAAATCAAGAGTAGAGTAAATTTTGTCTTCGGTCACCGAGAAAGCGGTTTGTGAAATACGATTAAAGACAACAGAAGGTAAATTAACCCGGTTTCCTTCCAACCAATGCTTAACGACCAACATCTCATAGCATGCAATTTTGTCACGTCCGCCCCGTCGCGGAATCACGGTATTCCATAAAAAATTCAGCAAAAATTTCAGTTTAGGAGACACACTACCCGCCAACACACAACTCGACAACGACGCCCCAACATCAAAATACTTCTTAACTTCCAACTTAGCAATGTCCGTCAGTTCCTCCCATGACGTACTCGGATTAATTTTGATTCCATCATCAGGAACCGAAAACAGAGTACAAAAATCCGTCACGGAAATCGAAACTGACCGGCCATTTATAACGGCATTCAACACTCCATCGTGTAATGAAACAGAAGAAAAGAACTGAATTACCTCAATCGGATACACCGGACCCGAAAACTGAGCTACCGTTTCCCATTCTTGGAAATTCAGAAAATCAGAAATGAATCCCAAAGCCCTATACTTGTCACACCAAGCCTTAGGATAATACCGACCACCGTGTATTCCCTATTGAGCAACCCGTTTCACAAGTTTTCGTTCGTCTTTTGTAAGACGGAGTTTATCAATCCCCGAAGATGTTTCTTGAGGCGAAAAATCACGGAGGGTGACCCGTGTACATGCCTCGGGTACCGTGTCAGTTGTTTCGACCGAAGGTTCTTCTTGGACTCTACCTTTGCCTTTATTTAACCGTCTTCTTTTCGTACCCTCAAGACCCGCACCCGACTCGGTTTGGTTTTGGTTGGGTGATGGTTGTGTAGGAGGAGAAGAGGTATTTTTAGGCATACTTGGCTTGGGAGTTTTTGGGTTTGGATTTTTGGAGAGTTTTGATCTAGTGGAAGCCATTGTTGAAGGTTGAAGGTTTGGGTGATTTGTGTTTTGTTTGGGTATGGAAGCCGTGAGGAAGGAGAAGGGGTAGTAAAAATTGGTTGAGTTATTAAAGTGGTAAAAGTAATAGGTGTAAGAGGGTAATTATGATTGTGTAAGGGTAGGTTTTGCTTTTGTACTTGTGCACATGGGTGTACTTGTGCTCTGATACCAATTGTAGAGTCTATTGATCGAATACGAAAGAGGGGGGGGGGGGTGAATTGAGTATTAAAAACTAGCCCCACTTTTTCGATTTATATGATATGTAATTAATTATTTGATCTTATGAATTAAAATCAACTAATTAATTAATCAAAGTAAGCGCAAATAACGAAATAACGAAAAGTAAAGAGATATGAGAGAGAGGCACACGGTTTTTGAATTTGGGTAGGAAAAGAATCTTGGTGGTTATTTTTGTTGGGATATGGTAAGGATAGAATTTGGTAAATAAAAAGATATGGAAAGGTAATATTTATTTGAGAATTTCGGCTAATATGAAATACATGGGTAGAATTTGGCTCAATTTTGGAAAGTGAATAAGATAGGTTTTTGGCAAATATGTGGTTCATAATTCAATTTCCATAAGACATTAAATATGCAAGATACTCACGTTAAATATATTATATTAAGCACAAATATACTAGCAATGAAATATGCGGACACAGTCATATAATCTCGTCTTAATCTAGCCAGTCACGCAGGTTCATAAAATAAATAAGATGAATTTAATTGCTACCGATTAAACCAATTTCCAACCACAAAATCTCAAAACGTCTTCTTGCTAACGCCTTTGTTAAAATGTCAGCCCATTGATCGTCAGTTCTACAAAATTCGAGTTTAATGTTGCCCTTTTCTACATGGTCACGCAAGAAATGATGTCTAATGTCTATATGCTTAGTACGATATTGAGCTGGGTTCTTAGAAATAACGATAGCACTCGTATTATCACAGAAGACAGGCATACAACCAACATTAACACCATAATCACATAGTTGTTGCTTTAACCAAAGTAGTTGAGAACATACCAGTCCTGCAGCGATATATTCGGCTTCTGCAGTAGTCACTGCAACCGAATTTTGCTTCTTTGAGCCCCAAGTTATTATGCATGGTCCAACAAAAGTAGCAAATCCATAGGTACTTTTTCTATCTAAAGAACATCCCGCATAATCTGCGTCTGAATATCCTACTAGATCGAAATTACACTCAAGTGGATACCACAAATATAAGTTAGATGTACCAATTAAATATCTCAAGATACGTTTAACTGCAATCAAATGTGATTCTTTAGGACATGATTGAAATCTAGCACAGACACATACGCTGAACATAATGTCAGGCCTACTTGCAGTTAAATATAATAAAGAACCAATCATACCTCGATATGTGGTCTCATCTACGGACTTACCATTTTCGTCTAAGGTCAACTTTTTGTCAGTTACCATAGGCGTGTCCATTGGATGAGCGTTTTCCATACCAAATTTTTTGATTAGCTCCTTGACATATTTTTGTTGGTGAATCTTTATGCCTTCTTTGGTTTGTTGAATCTGCAGTCCTAGGAAGAATTTCAATTCTCCCATCATGCTCATTTCAAATTCTGAGGTCATAAGATCTGAAAAATACTTGCACAATTTATTGTTAGTAAAACCAAAAATAATATCGTCTACATAAATTTGAGCAACAAGTAAATCAGAACCCTCGGATTTTAGAAATAGGGTTTTGTCGACAGATCCTCTTTTAAAATTGTTTTGTAATAGAAATTTAGACAATCTGTCGTACCATGCCCTAGGCGCTTTGTTTCAAACCATATAAAGCTTTATCGAGTTTAAAAACATAGTTTTGAAATTTGCTATTTAAAATTCCAAGATGTTGTGCAACAAAAAACTCTTCTTCCTGCTTTCCAAATCCACCGTAGAATGCAAGTCTTAACATCATTTGGAAACAGGTTTCATCATTTCATTCCTTTATGAGCTGCTAAGGCGATGAGCAAGCGAATAGCTTCAAGTCTTGCTACTGGAGCGAATGTCTCGTCATAATCAATCCCTTCTTGTTGATTATAACCTTGAACGACCAATCGAGCCTTGTTACGAACTATGACTCCTGAATCATCCAATTTATTTCTGAATACCCATATAGTACCAATCACAGTTCGATTAGGAGGTCGTGGCACTAGGTGCCATACTTTATTGCGTTCGAACTGTTGAAGCTCCTCTTGCATAGCCACAATCCAGTCGGATTCTGCAAGAGCTTCCTTGATGTTGGTAGGCTCTATGGTAGATAGAAATGAATAGAATGAACAAAAGTTATTTAAAGTTTGCCTAGTTTGAACTCCTTTAGTCAAACTTCCTAAGATACTATCCATAGGATGAGAACTCTTATATTTCCATTTCTTAGAGTTCCTAGGCTCATCATCATCTGATGAACTTTCATTTTCCTCAAATGATTCAGAATCAAGATTGGTTCCCCCTGAGTTGGACTCTGGGGTTATAGCTGAAGTTGGTACAACTTCAGTTACACCATCTTGGTTCTGGTTCAAAGTTATAGCATCAGCAGCTATAACTTCAGTTTCCTTTTCCTTGTTTTGAGAAGAGACATTCGTATCATCAACAATTGTCTCAGTTCTCTGTTCAAGGTCATTTGCGGATTTATCAAGTTCATCATTGATTCCTTCAATAATTTCTTCATTATTTTCTGGCACGTCATCTCTGGAGAGGCGAAAGTCGGGATCATTCATGTCCTCTTCTTCATTCTGTTCAACTTGTTCAAGCACACTATCTTCATCAAATACAACATGAACACTTTCTTCTATGCACAAAGTTCTTTTGTTAAAAACTTTAAAAGCTTTACTATGATTAGAATAGCCAACAAACACAGCTTCGTCACTTCGTGGATCAAATTTGCTCAAATTACTTTTTCTATTATTATGGACAAAACATTTACTCCCGAAGCAACGAAGGTGAGCTATATTGGGTTTTCTCCCTCTTAAAAGTTCATAGGGAGTCTTTTTGAGAATAGGTCTAATCATAGCTCTATTGTGCACATAGCATGCAGTACTTATGGCTTCTGCCCAAAAGCTCTTAGGAAGGCCACTACACAAAAGCATAGTGCGGTCCATGTCCTCTAATGTTCTATTCATACGTTCCACGACACCATTTTGTTGTGGGGTTCGTGGTGCAGAAAAGTTATGTCCTACACCATTCTCCCTACAATATTCTATAAAAGCTTGATTATCAAATTCGGTGCCATGATCCTTACGAATGGAAACTAACTTTTTATCATACTTGTTTTGGGCGAGCTTCATTAGTACTACAAACTCATCGAAAGTTTCATCTTTAGTAAAGAGAAAGATAGGCCATACATACCTGGAGTAATCGTCGACTAGGACGAATACGTACCTTGATCCACCGCGGCTTCTAACTTTCATAGGTCCACATAGATCCATGTGTACCAACTCAAGTGGACGATCTGTACTTACTACTCGTTTCGGTTTGAATGAAGATCTAACTTGTTTACAACGGGCACATGAGTCACACATCTTTTCTTGTTCGAATTTGATTGAGGGTAGACCCTCAACTAAATCCCAAGACGTAAGTTTCTTTAAAATCGTTGGACTGATGTGTGCAAACCTCTTGTGCCACAAGCATGAATCATCCACAGTGACTTTCATGCACGTAAAGGAACTTGTAGTGACTTTGTTTAAATCAATCATATACACGTTCCGTTTACGTATACCTTCTAAGATAACATTGCTAGTTCCTTCAACTATGATACGACAAACATTTGAATAAAAAACGACTTTGTTGCCTTTGTCACATAGTTGAGAGATACTTAGCAAATTATGCTTAAGGCCATCTACCAGATATACGTTATTGATAGCATGTGAAGAAGATATACCAATCTTACCTACACCGATTATGTTGCCCTTCTTGTTGTCTCCAAAGGTGCCCTTGCCACCGTTGAAGGGTTCTAGTGAAAGAAAAAGATTCTTGTTTCCAGTCATGTGTCTCGAACATCCACTGTCGAGATACCATAGATTATTTTCTTTCACTATTACCTGCACGAGAATCAAATACAGCTTTTAGGTACCCACGCTAAGTTGGGTCCTTTGTGGTTAGTGACTCTATATATTTGATCCTTCCTAACCCATACCTGTTTAACAATTCTTTTCTTTTTAGGATAGGGTTTGCTAGGTTTATTATATTGTTTGTTATTGTTGTGACGCACATTAGGTTTAAATGACTGCTTCTGATTCACATAAGGTTTAGATTTTAAAGGTACAGATGTGTAATCGAAAGCCATGTCATAAAACCACCTGAACTCATTGTTTCTAATCTCATCACGTTGAGATTCAGGTTCTGACTCATTAACACTAGACACGTCATGCTCTTTCACAAAATCAGTTTGATTTTTGTTATCGTTGACATATTTGACACAATTATCTTTAACATGACCATTGTGACCACAATAATTGCAAATCAGATATTCTGAAAGATTGACATACTTCCTTCTTCTGAAATCACGGTCAGAAGGAGTGGATTTGCACTTATTATGGTCTCTACGACTATAACATTCATGACCTAGACCCATCTTCATGTTATTGTTAGATTGTTCGGTAAGGAAGTCTAAGACCTTCTGACTTCCTTCCCATTTATCATGAACTTTTCGTGCATGTAGGAGCAATTCCTTCAAAGACTGAATTTCTTTTTCACACGACGAATGATCAACATTCGAGTCTTTGGAGGGATTGTTCTTTTTGAAATTTTCACGAAAATCATTGAAACGTTTGTTCAAGATAAGTTTCTCCTCATTATGTTGACTTTTGGCTTGGGAGAATTCAGCCTTCAAATCTTTCAATTGCTGAGAAAGAAAAGAGTTTACTTTCTCATGATCAAGAATAACAACTTCCTTTTCCTTAGCTTGAGATTGTAAAAGCTCATTGACTTTCTTCAATTCTAAAGTTATAGCTTCATTAGCTATAACTTTGGCTTGAAGATGCTTAATGTTGAGCTTCAACTCTGAGATTATAGCTTCATTTGCTATAACTTTAGACTCAAGAGCTTCTTTCTCAACATTTGTCTTGTCTGAAGTTATAGCTGAAGTTGCCATAACTTTAGACTTGAGCTTTTTAGCTTTGGCCTTAAGAAGTTGGTTTTCCTCAGCAATGTCAAGGATTTGTTCTTTAAGATCTTTCCATTCTAGACTCTGCTCATGACAATGATCTAAGGCTTCTTCAAAATACTTAATTAAAGACTTCTTAGATAAATTCTTAACTTGCTTTTTAAGTTCAAGATGACTAACCTCTTCGTCATCTTCTGAATCTGGTTCTGAATCTGAGTTGCCAACAAGACACATCTCGGATTCGCTTTCATTGTCGCTGTCAGAAATTAGGTCAAGACTGACGTTGCTTAGACACAAGTTGGCGACTTCCTCTTCCTCTGACTCGTCGTCCTCCGTGTCGAGATCTCCCCAGCAATAAGCCATCATCACTTGCTTGAATTCCTTCTTGGTTTTGTCTCGTTGATTTTTGTCTTTGATTTTCTTCCATGTGGGGCAATCTTTGATCATGCGATCATTATCCCCACATTTGAAGCAACCACGACTTGAGAGAGACCCTTTTGACTCAATTGGCTTTTTGTAAGATTTGTTAGTGTTATTGTTAAACGTTTTCCCTTGTGGTTTATTAAAGAATTTTTTCTTAAAACGTCTAGCAAATAACACTGTTTCATCTTCAAGATCCGAATCATGTCTTTCACTAGTTTCGGCTTGTAGAGCCACTTTCTTGTTATTACTATCATTTGCCTCATCTTCATCAAGAGTAATCTCGTGAGCCATTAGGGTTCCAAGTAGCTCTTGATAAGATAGGTCAGATAGGTCTTTACATTCCTCAATTACCGTCACCTTAGGTCTCCATCGTTTAGATAAACTTCTAAGGATCTTCCTGGCAATTTCCTCGGAGTCAAAAGTTTTTCCAAGATTTTTTAATTCATTAATGATACTAGAGAAGCGAGTGGACATGCTGTCAAGCGATTCATTTTGTTCCATGGAGAACAGTTCGTATTTTCGCATAAGTAGTGCAATACGTTGCTTTTTGACAACAGTTGTCCCCTCATAGGCTAACTCAAGACCATCCCATATTTCCTTGGCAGTAGAACTAGATGAGAAACGATCAAATTCATTATGGGTCATGCCGTTTTGCAACAGACTAATAGCCTTTGAATTTTTCTCAGCTTTCTTATAATCTGCCTCAACATAGTCATCTTCTTTCTTTTCGATAGAAGTGCCAGTGGCCGTTCCAAGCATGATCTTATTAGGACCATTCTTAATAATTAGCCAACACTCCCAATCGTTACCCTTTATGAAATGGGTCATCATATTTTTCCATAGACTGTAGTTTTTCCCATCGAATACGGGACACTTCAGATGTTTGGAATCCATTAAAATAAAATTAAATGCAGCGAAAAATAAATAAAAATAAAAAGATAAATGGATCAGACTCCTTGCTGTAAGGCAATCAAGAGCACGAGGCTCTGATACCAATTGTAGAGTCTATTGATCGAATACGAAAGAGGGGGGGGGGGTGAATTGAGTATTAAAAAAACTAGCCCCACTTTTTCGATTTATATGATATGTAATTAATTATTTGATCTTATGAATTAAAATCAACTAATTAATTAATCAAAGTAAGCGCGAATAACGAAATAACGAAAAGTAAAGAGATAAGAGAGAGGCACACGATTTTTGAAGTGGTTCAGTTTCACACGTTGAAACCTACGTCCACTATTCTCGAGTAATAATTTTTAGTACCTTTCTACGGATTACAAAAATTACCAACCCACTCGTATAATCAACACTATGATTATAACTCAAGGTGAGTATCGCTAAATACTCTATACTATCTTACGCTAATAAGAAAGTACAATATAACTCACACAAATTCCCGTTAAAGAATTGTAAGCTTATAATGATGTACTATTATCCAATAACGTATTTCACTCAAGCGATTGATAATAATTGATGCACAACTCTTTTTTAAAAACAAACTCTAAAAATAATAAATATTTGCTCAAAGGTTTGCTTTAAAACGATTTTGGAAAATCAACACTAGTAAAATAAATAGCCGTGTGAATATAGTGTATTTCGTGTCTTTTGCAATTAGTATGTGAATGAGTATTTATAGTAGTAGAATCATAGTAGATCTAAAACCCTAGTATAATATTTAATAAAGATACTTATCTTATCATAAAATAATATTTGCTAATCTTTTAGAAATATCTTTATCTCAAAATATTATTTGGTTTATCTTATATAAATATATTTATCTTTATATCTCAAAATATTGTTGTAAAGATATAGTAGAATCCTAGATTAGGTAAACTAAGGAAACAAACCTATGGAGGCCGGATTCCTAGATCACGAAACCCTAGGAGCAACGAATCCAGGTGGTCACAAACTAGTTTCCCGAAATCCTAGAGGCTCAACCCTAGGGTGGGCTCTTAGGTTACCAACCACTTAGATAGAATATATTAGAAACCCTCGGTAGCATGACAACCCATAAGTTTGTATTAACTTACCAATAGAATCTCATAATTATTCTCTATTAA
>JAIUZE010000903.1:0-30534 GCA_022085475.1 Heliosperma pusillum | reverse complement strand
ATGAATATCATTCACCTTGAGAAAGACGGATAATTTAAAAACGAGAAAGACGGTAATTTTATTACCAATACGGATAGAGGAAGCTAAGAGGGGAAGAATAAGACGAACCTAGATGAATTTGAGCAAGAAATGAAAGCGTAGCGATGATTCGAAGATGGATCAAATATGGAGGCAAGGTTTTATGGGGTTTTCTTAGAGAAGAAGGGTGAGTTGAGTTGTGTGAATGAATTAGGTTAAGGTGAGTATGAGGGGAGTAAGTGGGAAAAAGTCAACGAAAGTCAAAGACGGCTCAAGAGTCAAGAAAAATTCAAAGACGGCTTAAGACGGGATTCACTTGAAATCTCGCGGAAATTCCAAATACGAACTCGGAAATTCTAAATTCGACTCGGAAAATTAAATTTACGATTAAAACTAAAATTCGCTGAAAAGTGTCCGTAAAATATTTTTACTAGAAAAATAGGGTACATTTGCGGGTGTTACAATCACCCCACCTTTTAAAAAGTTTCGTCCTCGAAACATGAGAGTAGAAAACAAAAGTATCAAGGACAAGAATCGGTTTTCAAAATTAGTACGAAAACTTTTATAAGGGAAACATTTATGAAACGAGGTTCATCTCGAAAAGGGTTTAAGGAAATTTTTATAAGTGCGAAACTTTATTTACGAATCACAAGAGTTCCCGTCGCGAACGAGAACTCCAGCTATCAAAAATCAAATCAATGTCAAAATAGTGAAATCGAAAATCATAACAAACGTTAGTAAGTGCAGGACTAGTTATCAGACGTCTCCAATAACAAGTGCAAACATCCAACCAAACGCAAAATCCAAATATAAAAGTAAAAGAAATCCATTTTCTTCAAAAAGAGGGTACACAATCCATTTTTAGACTTCTTTGAAAAGTTAAATTAGAAATACAATATGGAAATTTGAAGATTTTCTCAAAGATAAAATCAAAATAACAAGACATGACACGCACACAGAGCGACTCGCACATCTCACACACAATTCAGGGTAACAACATAGATACAAACACCCAAAAACGAAACAAATTGAACTCTTAGGGATAGGAAGATAGCGATGAAGTCGGCAGGAAGATCTACAAGAATTCGACATCACTAATTTCTACTAATAAACTAAATCCTCAAGAAAAGGCAATTTACCCAATTTGCAACTCATCATTTTCAATCATCAGAAATCCTACAAAAATATTCCATAATCACGAAACTTCGAGTAACAAATCCTAATTATTCGAATCCAATTAGAATCTACTAAGGTCTATCGGCCCGGTAGACTCCACAACTAACAATCCACATGAAAGATTTATTACGCACTCTAATCTTCTTAGTTTCATCAAAACTCTTACTAGAAACTACCAACAAAATATTTATCTATGGAAACATGATCGCTAACAACCACAAAGTAAAGGACTTACCATGAAATCCTTTAATCCAATTTACTTCAAACTCATTATCCTAAATTTACAAATGAACTTTCTCATCCTTCGAAAATCAAAACCCACAATCCACGCACACCAAACATTAATATATAAGATCCAACTAGTCTCATCCAAAGTCTCACGACAAGGGAAAATCCACAATCCATTATAGCCGTATAAGAATTCCTTTAAATACGCCCTCCCTAACATCCTAATTCGAATTCAGTACTACGCTCGAAGCCTCAAATATAAATAGTCACATTAGCAAACTATGGTGGTTACTAATCCTCAAGGTAAATGGGTTCACTATTCTAACTCTATAATCCACAACAACCGAGCATTCACTATCCAAAGCTTGCAACGAACATTTCTCAATCTCGAACTATGATTCCTTAAGAATAATCGAGAATTACCAATTCCAAACCACAAATGGCCAATCACTTGGCAAATCAGACAACCATTCAAATCATCTAATTCATCTAAAACTCAAAATGAATCGATTTTCATTTACGACAATACTCCTCAAACCTTGGGTACCGGCTCAATTTCCCTAATGTAAAGTCTCTTTTAGAATCCACCAATTAGAGACATCTAATTCCCAAATGATATCTCAAGCAACCGTTATGATACCCAACAGCAACGAACTATCATCACGCTCAACTTGATTCTCAAAATAGCACTACAATAGCAAGCTCAATAAATGAAGCCGCCAAGAGAGAATACATCATCACTATTAGGACTCATCCTAGAGCTTAAGTACTATTTCCCATGATAAAATACAACATGAAATTTGCTCAATCCAAACACACATATTCTAGCTAAAGAATCCCAAAATACATTACACTTATTCTCTGAGCCTTACAACCGGAATATCCAATCCACTAGAGAAAAGATGAAGGAGCAACGAGATAGGAAACGATAAGGAATCTCAAGGATAACACGGGAATAAATAAGGCACGAGAATACAAGAGAGGAACGCTGAAAATAACGAGGTCAAGGAAGAGACAAAGCAGATAGTAAAGTTATGAAGCTATCCGAGTAAGAAATAAGATACGAGCATTCGATTTCTTAAAGATCAATCTTGACAAAAACATTCAAGAATGGAAATGAAAAGGAATGATGGCACGAGTAAAGGTTTAAGGTTTAATCCACAAAATTTCTCCTTTCAGACTTAGGGTGATAGTAAAGCAACTCATCCCAAACAAATGTCTCTTACAAGGGACCCTCGTACCACAAATTATCAAAGTAAGGTACACCTAGATTTAACAACTCGATTACAACCCAATTCATCCATCCTTTCATATCACACGGATTCCCAAATGCGGAATTGCAACTCCAGCATAGTAACATTCCTTTAGCTCAAATATTCAACACAACCTCAAAGGTTTCTTTAACTGAAGGACTAACAAATACTTCCTTATACTCGGTCATTTTCAACTCATATACCCCACGAGTTCATTATTAACAAAGTACAACATCAAGTCAAACATCATCATTAACGTCCCAAGGTATTTCCATCATAGCTCACATCCTCGAATCTCGCTCACATCTATAATCCTCAAGTAATATGGTTCAACTTACAACGAAACCTTACTACTCCAAACAAGTCTCTGATACCATAAGATAAGATCATATCTTTAAATCCAAGAACTATAGCCAAATGCTTTTTCACCAAGCCTATACTCTAACACATAAACTAGAATCCACAAGAAGTCACTTAGTCTCAAAAGCATTTTACAACTCAAGGCATCATTCAAAGCTTCCTATTTACCCAATTAGACCTATCATAAGCATGGTCTTCAAAACAATACTAAACTTCTAAGTCCAAAAGACTAAATTACTAATGAGTTGAGAAGTCATAACAACTCATTCAACCTTACACCATCGAATATCATGAACTATTTACACACAAGTCATGACAAGCATCAAGCATTAAAATCATCAAACTTATCTTACTACCTTTCCTTAGAGATACAACCAATCACCACTATAGGGTGAATTTAGATCTATACCATTTTCCTCAAATCACAAATTCATTCTAACCAACACTAATATTCCACAAAGTTCAAAGTTCTTCCGACCAAGTATAATATACCACAAACAAATGGGTATGACATCCATAAAAATGTTACAAGAGGAAGGTAATGATACCAATGGTAAGATGGAGGAACTATCAAGAGTAATTTCCAAGAGGCAAACAAGTTGGAAGAGAAAGAAGCACCTAGATAGAAGGAAGAGAGCATAATACATAAGTACGATAGAATTCCATATGATGAGGACGAAATAACTTCAATTAGGCTGTAAAGTCTTTAATCTTCGTAGAGTACTTCTTCTAGGTAACACAGTTGTGATAATGAATATTTGTATGGTTTTAACCCCCAATTTAGCTCGGTTTTGTATTCCATTGGTGCTTTGTGTTAAGCCACTTTATGAGGCTAATATCGTCCTCTAGTTGAATTCCTATGTTTCCTAACCTGTTTTGTAGGGAAAGGTGACTTTTCTACTCCTTTTTCTATATTTCCGAGCATTTGCCTAGAACCAACGATTCGAGAAGCGAAGCTGACATATCAAAGTCATTTCAAGAAGGTTCACTAATTCGAAAGAGATAAGAAGTAAATACGGTTTCCGTATTGTCGGAAGATCAATCAATTAGGCGGAAGCAATCATCGCTTTACATCAAACCCTATCAACAAACCCGACTCAAGATGTCAAGGGGGATGATGGAAGTCAAGTTAAAACGAAGGAAGATGAAACGTTAGTCAAATACTTCTAGATGACAACTTACCCGATCGGGTAAGTGTGTACCCGATCGGGTATGTGTGCTGCTTCGAGCATTGCGGCTCCTTCATCCTATTTTTGACCTATGTGTTTAATGCCTGACCTCTTCTCCACGAAACCCTAATACTATAAATAGATGCTCTAGCCCTCATATCATATCATCCATCCCTTCACACAACATCTCTTCTCTTCTTACATTTCTCTTTAGTTTAGTTCTTCTTCTTTCTTAGTTTAGTTTAGTTTTAGTTTTCTCTAGTTTAGTTTAGTTTAGTTCTAAGTTTGTATGGTTCTACTTGTAATTGGAACTCAAGTTTTTGGGTTTGTATTTCCTATTCAAGTTCTTATTTCATTTCAATCTTTGCTCATCCTTCTTCGGTAATCCTTATTCTCATCTTTACATTATAGTTTCATTTTCTTTTAGTATTTCCTTTATCATGTTTATCATTCTTAGTTTTATAATCTTAGTTTCCTTTTCATTGTTAATCATGCATAAGTAGTCACCCTTCTAGGGTGTAGGATAGCCATGTTAGATTAATTAAAAGATGATAATTGGATAAAAGAAATTGTGCCTTTAAAACGTTGTGTCTATGCATGTTTGGATTGTAACGATAGTTATCGATTTTTGGCCAAAATCATTGACTAGTATGGAATTCTTTTCCAAGGTAGACATACGAGAATTGAATAGACAAAGCATGACATGGTAGATTAAGACCTAGTAAATCGCACTAAAAGCCTGCTAGACCATCTGATCTATGATTGTAATGAACACACCATTCTTACGAACGCTCAATGATTTATTTGCATATCCTAAATCCAATTTCATCAATATGTTAATCTACATGTGTGAACCTACTTCCCTAGATTCTTTTCTTTATTGCATTGTTATTATTTAGTAATTAGTGACAAACATTTGCCAATCGTCCAAGGTAGAGTTCTAACCACAACTATTCACAAGTATCTCCGGTCTCCCCGAGATCGACCCCTTACTTCCCTAATTACATTAATTTGTTGTTAGCCTAGTCTGGGTTATTTATCTTTGATTAGGGTACGCGACAACCCGATCAAATTTTGGCGCCGTTGCCGGGGAGCACGGTTTTGTTTATTTGTGATTAGTAGAGTTTTACCTTGTCTTTTTCTTTTTTTTCTTTTCTCTTATCTCGCAAGTACACAACATTTGACGGCCGGGTCGATCAACGCATAGCGTTCGCCTCCCAACAACGTCGTCGTATACCCTCTAACACATGCAATTAAGCAGTAGGATACCTCCCCGTTCCGACATTCCAGCCTTACGAACGTGGAGGTAGCCAAGGGAATGAGAGTACAAAGCACAAGACAAAATAGTGCTCAAACCGTATCATTTGTAAAAACCGACTCAAAGTGGGACATAGCAAAAACCGTCACAAAACATGTGAATATGGCATTATATAAATGTAAATATGATAACCATGAATCAATACATGATACATAAGCATTAGACCAAGTTTAAGAAGCATAATAAATAAGAAACATAGAAACCTCTCCAAAACAACAAGTTTGAAAACTAACTAAAACAAGGGTTCACTTCAAACTGTCATAGCTAGAGTTCTAGACATGCAAATACAGAAATTCCAAGTCGAGGTGATAGCTTATCCTCTTACGGTTCCAACGATAGGTCACAAGCCCAAAACAAGCAAGTAACGAAGGAGATATGATCATTTTACGAAAAGGGGTCAGTGCAGTGAAACTGCACAAGTCACGACCGTGACTTGTATTTCACGCCCGTGACATGAGGTTACCAATTCACCCGAGAGCCTTCAACATATATTCAAACATTTTCAATTTTCATAATTCACTTCTAACAACTATCAACAATCAATAATCATCATCAAAAGTCCTCAACTAACAACAATCATTATTAATAATACAATTCCTAAGCTTTCTAATCGTATTCTAAATACAAATTCTAACATAGAAATCATGTAAAACACGTAAATGATATCGAGTAACCCTTCACCGTTACCTTTTCGCGTCTTTAATCGATTTCTAAACCTTCCTAGTCTCCACCTACATACAATTAGATAATAAAAGATGAATATCATTCACCTTGAGAAAGACGGATAATTTAAAAAGCGAGAAAGACGGTAATATTATTACCAATACGGATAGAGGAAGCTAAGAGGGGAAGAATAAGACGAACCTAGTGAATTTGAGCAAGAAATGAAAGCGTAGCGACGAATCTAAGACGGATCAAAAATGGAGGCAAGGTTTTATGGGGTTTTCTTAGAGAAGAAGGGTGAGTTGAGTTGTGTGAATGAATTAGGTTAAGGTGAGTATGAGGGGAGTAAGTGGGAAAAAGTCAACGAAAGTCAAAGACGGCTCAAGAGTCAAGAAAAATTCAAAGACGGCTTAAGACGGGATTCACTTGAAATCTCGCGGAAATTCCAAATACGAACTCGGAAATTCTAAATTCGACTCGGAAAATTAAATTTACGATTAAAACTAAAATTCGCTGAAAAGTGTCCGTAAAATATTTTTACTAGAAAAATAGGGTACATTTGCGGGTGTTACAATCTCTCCTAGATATTTGGGGCAATTCCTCTTCCAATGCCCTATGCCATTACAATAATGACACTTATCCTCGGTTGAGGCACCTTTCTTAGGCTTGGGTGAGGTATTTGCAATAGCTTTTCCTTTGCCTTTGTAGGTGGAGGGCTTCTTTCCCTTGCTTGCACCTTTCTTGAACTTCCCTTTGCTCTTGTTATTGATGTGAAGTACATCCTTGGTGGTGCTAAAATTTAGCCCCATGTCTCTCTCCGCTTGCACAAGCATCTTGGGCAACTCGTGAAGAGAGGTTTGCATATTTTGCATATTGTAATTTACCCTAAACTGCACATATGCCTTGATTTTCCCCAAGGAGTGTAGTACACGGTCAATGACGAGTTGTTCTGGAATGTCAACCCCTTGCAATTTAAGAGTCTCGACATGCTCAATCAATTTGAGTACATGAGGGCTAACTTTTTGGCCCTCTTTAAGATTCATGTCGAAAAACGCGGAAGCCGTCTCATATTGAATGATCCTAGGAGCTTGTGAAAACATGGTCACAAGCTTGGCATAGATCTCATAGGTCGTGCTCATCTTTATGGCACTCCTTTGGAGATCGGCCTCCATAGAGAAGATCAAAACATTTTTGATCGCGGCGGCTTCCTTTTGGTAAGCCTCATAGGCTCGCCTTGCGGCGGCGGTTGACCTTCCATTAGGTGTTTCGGGAGAGGCTTCGGTAAGGTAGCGAAGCTTGTCGTCACCTTCCGCGGCCAAGCGGATTTGCGCATCCCAATCGGCAAAATTAGCGCCATTCTTTTCTAACTTGCATCGATCCATAAAGGATCGAAGCCATGAAACGTTTGTGAGAGTCGGAGCGTTGGAATTTGGAGTTGCCATTGCAAATAAATAATATTAACTACAAAAATGAGATGAAGGAAATGTTAACATTTATCGAATTAAATACTTGTAAAACATTTTAAACATTTTAAACAAGTTTTTTTAACATTTAAATAGTGACCTCTAGCCAACTATTATAAATGATTCCGAGATCCAAATTCATATCAACTTGGGCGCGGTGAGCCGATTCATCCCTTATTAACATAATTCGGTGGATTAACTCTTTAATTGATTCTACATTAGAACTCTCGGTCGATAATGTTACTTTAATATTTATCTTAAGCCCGGAACATATTTCGAAATTTGGATCGTGAATACTTCCGTTGAGCTCAATCCAAATTTCGAAATAATAATCTTTATTACCCCACTTACCCAACGTAACAAGTTTAGCACCTCGGTGAGCCGAGCCTACTTCCTTGCGAAATTGGGATTCATGGGTTCTATCATTTGGTAAGGCTTGATCTCAATTATTTATTATGAGAGGTCATGACAATTTATTACCTATCTCATTTAACTGAACTAAATCGATGAATTAACGATAATTTTAATTGACACGGGCGAATACTCGATGAAATATGCATGTCATGTTATGGCGATTTAGCAATGCATGCAAACATATTAAATAAAATGCAAGCATAAGAGAAAACTCCTAGTATGACCTTTCCTAGAATAGAAAATCATATAATCTATTACAAATTCGGAAACCAACTCCTTTGGTCCCTTGAACTTCATAAGCACCCCTCCCAAGGTCCCCGTCTCTGTCTCGGAACTCCTTTCCGAATGGCACCGTCTTTGTGAAACTCCGGAATTAAAATAATTACAAATTATATAATAAAATTACAATAAAAGTGATACGATATCACATTAAATTACAACCGAATCAATATTCCCTTACATTTCGAGTAATATCGATTAAAACTAAGGCCATACTAAGATAAAATTACATAATTCCAAATTATATAAACCAAAATATGACATTCATAAGAGAATATATGACATTCAAATATAAAAATGCAGCATTATAATATGTATAAAACATGCTCATATTAAATGCCAAATCGCGCTAAATTACGGTTTATATCGTATATAACCCGGTTTTACGAAAATGGGTGATAATAACATTTTTAAAATCACAAAACAATACTTAAATCATATTTAAGTCCAATTTAATTATCCCAACTAATTTAGGACTCAAAAAATAGTCATCACTCAATTCTTGACAATAATTCAACTTGTTATATAATTGCTCAAAATTAGACTATAAAATCATATTTTAATTAAATAAATCTAAATTTAATTACAACAAATTCAAAATTTGAATGTTTAATTTTTTTACATTCTGAAACATTTCCATGACACTCATAATATCAAAAATCATGGTTAAAAATTTTGAATCGTTTTTGAGAAAAAAAAAACGGTTGCGCTTTATCGATTTTATCAAATAAAATACATAAAGCATATGAAACGGTTGCGCTTTATCGGTTTTATCAAATAAAATACATAAAACACAATAAAATTTATTTTAGCTATAATTGCTAAATAAGACACTATTTATGCCATTTTTACATTAAAAATTCATCAATCATGCTAGACAAATAACATTAGTCTCGCATTTTCCAGTATGATAAGAACATATGCATGTGACAACATACTAAAATTTCATGGTCATATTCAAAGCGGAACTACTTTTAACCATTTGACCTTTATTTCTATCATTTTATCATATAAAACTCATAAATCATGAGAAATAAGTCCATTGCACACGAAATTTTACATACAGTAAGTTAAGCTTATGTGTAATGTGATCGAGTTTCTCGCGGTACCGATACAAAAATAATTACCCGCACTTAGGCTAACAACATAAGAAATGTAATTAGGGAAGTAGGGTGTCGATCCTCAGGGAGTACGTGTTAACTATGAATTGCTATGGACTGGTTTTCATTTAAGTTCGAGTCACTTTAGGTGGTTTATCTAAACTATTAACATAAAATAAAATGACAAGTATATAAATGACGATATGTAAATGACAAATATGTAAATTGCAAATGAAAAACTCAGAACAGAAGCCTTACCCGATCGGGTTGTCACATACCCGATCGGGGAAACCCTCTGATCCGAATAACAACAACTAAATTCTAACTAAAAACGATATTTAAATGACAATATTGAAAGCCTAACTAACTAAACTAATAATCTAGACAATAATAATAAAGTAAACTATCTAAGAACGAGAATAGAAAGACGGTAAAGTAAACTATCTAGAAGACGATAAAATAAACTATCTAAAAGACGATAAAATAAACTATCTAATACGGTAAGATAAACTAACTAATCAAGTTGATATAGTGAAAGAGAAATACATGTAAAACTAATTAAAAGTTTCATTGATACCAACATTAGAATTACTATGATTGTCTAGGCGTTGTAGCGGTATATTCCTTTCGGATTCGTACCGACCTTTTAGTGGGTCCTAACGTCCTTTCAGCATGGTTAAGTCACTAAACCCCTATTGGCAGTCCTAATTCCCATCCCAACTCTCGTTATAAAGATAGAAATTGACTAATACAAACAATTGTTTATGGCCACTAAACATAGTTATAGAATTTGACACGACCAAAGGAAGAAACAACTAGATGGTTCAAATGGTATCTATTCCTCTTTTAACTCATTTAACTCGTAAATCATTTCAAATATTACAACTCTACTTATTTTATTTACACAATATTAATTTTACAATAGTAGAATTAATCTAATTTATATGATCATGTGATTAAGTAAATTAACAAGAAAAAGATGTATGAAATTAAACTATGAAATGTAAATGCTAAAGTGATTATGGTGATTATTTTAATAATGATTCTAATGACAATTTTTAGGATTATAAGATTAGGTAAATTATGATGTGATATGCTAAATAATATTTTGGTTTTAACTAGATTAATTTTAGATTGATTTCCTAACAACAACAATATTATGAAAATGATACTAGTGAGATTATAATTCATGATGATTAAAATTGCATAAGTAAATCAAGGTTAGAGAATTACCGTAATTGGAATGCGATTATATAAGAAATAAAGTAAAGAACAATTATCCAACCCAATAACAAAAGCTATGAAAATACTTAGAGAAATACTAAGAAAACTATAATCTAAAACTTGTAAGGAAGAAATAAACTACTAAATGTGTTATTATATGAAAGTAAAAGGATGCTAAGGTATATAAGATAGATAATTGGATATTGTAAGATTGGATGCTTGGATGCTTATTGTGTGTGATGATCATTGGCTTTTATAGGGATGCATGGCTGCTGATCCCTCGTCCAAATTCGTACCCTAGTCAAAGCATTAATGTACTCATTTAAGCTCGGTTGAAGAAGAGCCAAGTAACGTTCACTTGCAAAAATACCCGATCGGGTATTTGGTAATCCGATCGGGTTTATGTGTAAGATGGATTTTCCGTCTTTTCATCTTAGGCACGGAATCCTATGCCTTGGTCTTGGTCAATGCAATGCGGAATTGGGCTTGGGTTGATCTTCTCTTGACTTGGGTTGATACTTCCTTTTAAAGTTCAAAGCCAAAATCCAAATTGAGTTCATTCGAGGAAGGATGTAGCGGAATCTTAATCAAATCGTGAACTGGCTATCATCAATTCCTTGAAAACTCGTATCCTAGTGTATTTGCTCCATAAAGTAGGAAAATATAGCAAAACCGCTTCATTTCCTATAAAATTAGTCAAAACACGCAAAACAACTAGAATAGCATTATTAGCACGTTAATCACTTAACAAAGTGCATAAATCGTATAGAAATCGAGCTAAAACGGGGGATAAATCAGAACAAAATATCACTTATCAAACTCCCCCAAGCTAAACCCTTGCTTGTCCTCAAGCAAATATAACAATCATAACTAGGACAAGGGTAGCTAACAATGATCAATCTATCATACAAATCTCAAAAAGTAAGCTCTTACAAGTAGATGAATCATAAGCCCGCAGCAACAAGGGCGAAGGAAAATGCGGATCATGGTTGAGATTTACATAACGGCGCAGCATAGAAAATATTCTTTGGACCTTTTCAGCTCTTGCATGATCTTTTTGACAATGGACTCTTACGGTACACTCATCACTCAAATTTTTGTAAAATAGGAAATATTGGTTCAAATTTGAAGTGACACTCACCTATCTACAACTTATAAGAATGTGCCCGCAGTCTAGTATGGTAGACAATCCAAAATCATTACGTAAAACTAATCATGATCAAAATATAATGTAAGAAGCACTAGTAAAGTAAAGAAGAGGCTTGGGAAATTTGGGTAAGAAAGTGGACAAATGATTTTGGTCATGTGGAGCTTAAAGTCAAGCTAGTAATAACCAAATGTGTAGTGGATACTCAATCCAAATCTTACCAATTCCCATCAACAAAAGTCAAAGCCAAAAGCAGCATATTGGCTTATTAAACCTGACAAACCAAATTACGACTTCCCATAATTTTCTTTCTTTTCATTCATGGAAGCGTTTTTCCTCTTTTCTTTTCTTTTTTTTTTCTTTTTTTTTTTCTTTTTCTTTTGAGCTTTCAATTTCATTTCATTTTTTCATTTCTGATTATGTTTCAAAGCTCTCTTTTTTTTTTTTTTCTCTTTCACATCAAAACCCGGGAGTCAGTAATCCCGAGACAATTTCACACCAAATGGTGGCATTATCAGAACATCGCAAAAGCATAGAACACCCCTACACATATAGTTGGTTACTAGCTCAACAAGGGTAGGCAAAATTATAATGTAGCTAGAGAAAGAAGGGTGTTTTTGCGAAAGGTGAACAAGAGATTGAATGGCTTCAAAATGCAGATCATGACAGTAATACTTATAGAAAATGGAATAAAAACCATACTTATGCGTTTTGATGTAACACAGACTATAAGGAAAAACTACTCACTCCTAAACTGGGATCGGGTTCAGATGTACCGACCACTGGAGGCTCTACCTTACAATATGAGTAGCTTGCCAAAGTCAAGATCAAGCTTAATTAAGTCCAAATGCAATTTCCTACCTACTGTGTACAAGACATCCCCATGAACGCATAATTCCTCATAATAAAACGAAACATCAGCTTATAAAAACTATAAAATGAGAAATGTAACATGGAAATGATCTTTTCTTTTTGATTTTTTCTTTTTTTCTCAATAAAAACTAAAAAGAAACTAAGAAAACAAAAAGAAAATAAACTAAAAAGAAAACTAAAAATCTAAATGCAATCCTAAATGCAAATCCTCCCCCAAGCTAAAACTTCACATTGTCCTCAATGTGCAGGCAATTATAATAGAAACAAAGCGAAAAACGGCTGATAGCACATGGAACAGAGAAACGATGTGAAATTCTAATAGGAAAAGGGCTAAAATAAAACGAAAAATGCAAAAGAAAGAACGGAAAGAAAGAAAATTCTTACAAAATGTCTAGCTTCCCCCAAGCTAGTATAAACAAGGGGAGCTCATCATCAAATCACAAAGGCCACCAGCTACGGCCTCTCCTCTCAGAAGGAGGTGGCTCGGATGCGGACCCAGAAGCATCTGTGTAGTAGGTATCATCTGCAGAATAATAGCTACCACGAGAAGCAATGATCCCGGTTGGGTTGCTGGCTCCTAAGGACTGGTACTCCTCTACTTGGTGATCTCCAAAATCACCTCTATACCCCCCAAAACTCTCGACGCCATAGTCGGTTCCACAGTAATCCGGTCCAGCTCGCGGCACACCTGCACCATAAGTAGTACCATACCCCCCCCCCCTCGGGCCAAGTATAAAAAGACGGGTGGGGGCCCTCAGGTCTAATCACACCTTGCCTAGCAAAGTGGTCATAGATGGGGTGCAAAGCAAGCTGCTGGTCGGACTGAATTCTATTAACGGACAAGGTTAGGGCTTCAAACATGGCCGTCACATCGCCCTCAGCATGGGTCGAGTGAGAGGATGATCCTACCTCAGGGCGGTGGGATCTAAGTTGAACAGGGGGGTCAATGGGGGTAATATCCCTAACAGGAAGGTAGTAAGTAGGTCGGGGTAAGATAGCCTCACCCTCTTGAAGTTGAGGACGCTGCCGAAGAAATGGAATTTGTTCTACCTCGGCGGTCAACTTAACCGAATCACGGCCAGCAATCCTCCAAATCATATGGGGGTGAGAAGCACGAAACCAGTTGAGCTGAACTAAGTAATCATAATCCAACCCATTTACCATCTCGGTGGGAGGTGTAGTCAATGCCTGAAGGTCGGTGGTGGCTTGGTTAAAGCCACAAACTCGCATAGCAAGATGAGTGATAAGACCTCCATAGACAATGGCATTGTTCTTAGGATTAATAACTTTGGTCAACTGAACAGCAAAATGATACGGTATACTAACAGACCACGGTTCATCACCATTCACATTCAAAAATCCTCCTAACATTTCTAACTCTACTCGTCAAATGAGGTTCAGCACGACCCAAAAAGGTCCATCCCATGAATCTTTGCCAGATTCTAATGGCGGGATGATGGATATGTTGGTGTGGGACATGATCCCAACGAGAGACAGGGTAAGTCGAAATAGCACTCCAAAGCAGGCTAACATCAAAGCCTTCCGGAGGTGAGGTAACAGTATTTTCAGTGGTGAGACCAAAATATCTAGCAAAAGTCTCTAAGTTCATATTATAATCATCATTAAACAACCGAAATCGAACTTGAGGCATAGTGTTTCTATTTCTAGACCGATGTAACTCAAAAGAGCTCAAAAATTCAAGGGTTATTTGAGGGTAGGTCTCATAGCTAAAGTTCATGCTCACATGCATACCTAGACCCCTAAATAACACTTTAACATGCTCAAGAAGTTTCATATGCCTTAAAGAAGAAACATTGAGGAACTTGGTAGCCCTCATACCTTTGCTTTTAAGAACGCACCATTTTTGCCACTGCTCATTGGAGCTAAATTCTACACCCGGAAAGTTAGGATCATGCATAGCATCCCCTTGATTTTCGGGTTGTTCATTTGCATCAAGCATTTCAATATCTTCCTCTTGTGCTCTACTACTCTCTCCTTGAGTGGAGGTTCTTGCCCTCTTTGATTTCCTTAATGTAGGTGCCATTTTCTACAAATAACTAGTATTAAAACACTTCATTCATAAACATAAGTGGATAGCATAAGTGTTATAATACTAAGCTTTAAGCACAAATTCAAGTATAGTGACCTTATTGAAACATTGTCATGCTATCTTTTGAGCACAAATGGATGACATTAAGCATAACAATATGTCAATTAGGTGAGCAACATATACTTGCATCATGAGTTTGGCTACTACCTAAAGGTACTAATGCTAACTTAACATGACAAGATCATAAGTTCATAGTATAAAGCATGAATTCAAGCATCATACTACCACTTAAGCATAAGTTGTTAACATATAGCAAAGATGAGTATCCTAATTAGCTAATGGGCATCCAAATCAAAGTAATCTTCCTAATTAATCACTAGAATTCACTCTATAGCATGTAAGAATCATTAGAAATCCAATTTAAACAAGTTTTGCAAACAAAATCAAGAACCCCCAAATTTGAGTTAGGGTTTGTTCATGTTGGATTTCTGAAAAATATAGAGAGATTGAAGTAACTAAAGGAGAAATAACTTACTTGATGATGCTTAGAAATTGCCCTTGATGAACTATAGGAACAAATTTTGTAAGAATAGACTAAGAATTGAAGGTTTTGAGAGAATTTTGAGCTTTGAAATTGAAGAAAACGGGTATAAGGCAGCCAGCAAAGGGTAGCAATTGGGTTTTATAGAAGAAAATAGAGTAAAACACGAAACAGGCAATATACCCGATCGGGTATACAGCAATCCGATCGGGTAAGTTTGCTGATCCGGCTTTTGTTTCTTTTTTCTTTGCCACTTGCTCTTACCTTTGGGCTATGTCCTTGAACACATTTACTAACCTTAGTAATCTTGACAACTTGGGCCAAGGATAGCTCCTTCTTGTCTCTATAAGTCCTCTGATTCTAAGTATGAAAAACGATATACTAGATATGCATAATAACAAGTAAAACAAAGAAAATGTTCCTAACTATTACAACACAAAATCCAAAAATAGAGTCCAAATAAAATAGTCCAAAATAAAAATCATTGTCTAATAAATAAAAGGAAAAAAAAAATGCATAAAGAAAAAGTAAAGAAAAAGACGGGTTGCCTCCCGACAAGCGCATTTTTGAGTCATGCTAGACTATGTTTTGCTATCCCTCCTTAAGCCTTATGAAGGGATTTTAAGCTCCTTGCAGCTGGATTCGTCCTTGAGTTCCCACATTTACCTTTTTACCAACACCCATGGCAATCTCATTATGCCTCCGCAGCTTTGAAAGCCTCGAGGTTGCCATCTCCAACGCTCAACACATCCCCCTTTTTGTCAAAAGTGGCACTCGAGCCATCTATTTCAAACGTGATCTTTTCCCCTTTCACATCTATACAAGCTCCAACCGTGTTTAGGAAAGGCCTTCCTAATATAATATAGTCATTCCTTTCCTTCTTTGAATATATGACATAGAAATCGACGGGAACGAGGAAGTACCCAATCCGTATTGGGACATCCTCCACAACTCCTGCGGGAGTATGCATAGATCCGTCGGCTAGTTGAAGACTAGTACTTGTGAATTTCATTTGTATGGGGCAATGGTCATGATAGAAATCAAAAGGCATGACGCTAATAGCGGCTCCTAAATCACATAATGCACCTTTGACCTTATGAAAACACATTGTGAAAGAGATGTTGAAACAACCTGGATCCTTAAGTTTGGAAGGAATGAGAATCTTCCCTTCTTCAATGGTAGGTTCCTTGGAGTCCTTGGTTGGTTCTTTTTTCCTAGATGTTTTGCCAATCCGTGCCTCTAATTTTGAAAAAGCTTCTTTTGTTGCCAAAGTTACTTCTCCAATTCTTTCCTCCAACTTCCCTTGAGCTTTTATCAATTTCATGATCAAGGCTTCGAGACGGGATGTCTCCTCATGTGTAGGGACTTTGGTTGGTTTGGCTTGTGTTGGATTGTTGTAAAGTTCATGGGGTAACCTAAAGATAGGCTCCTTACTCTTTTCATTCCCAAGAGGATGATCACAAGGTTTATCACTAATCATCTCAATTGTGACAATCGATGGTACTTCACTCCCTTGGGTGTTTTGACTAGAACTCGACGGGGTCAACTCCTCTACTCTCTTTTGGAGAGATAAAATGGCTGATTTAAGTGAGTTTAGGCTAGAAAGGAAGTAAGAGCTCATGTTATGTTGGGTTCGGGTTATCTCCCTTAACTTGACATCTACTAGACTGTTTTGAAAAGGTGGGTATTGTGGTGTATGAGTAAATTGAGCTTGATAAACTTGTGGGTGAAAAGGGTTTAAGGATGTGAGTTTGTTCCCACATCGTTGAGGTATATGCCCTATCCCACCACAAAGTTCACATGGTGTTGTTATTGAGGTAAATGGGTTGAAAACTTTTACGCGATATAATGTACTTTTTGGGGTGGTTTCTTGGATTGAAAGGGACAAGCTAAGGAAATGGTAGTGTCAACATCAATTGAAGTTTCCACTCGACTCTTCTTTCGCTCTCCCTCATTGGTTTTTGAACCTTCCCCTCTTTCATTTTGTGATTTAGTTGATAGGTTTGACAAATTGGTTCTAAACCTACGGTGAAAAGCGATGACGATCTCTTCCCACTGCATAGGCCTTGTGGCTTCCTTTAGACGACGGGTGAACCACCATTTTGCTTCTCCCTTTAGTGATAAAGGAAAAAGTGTTTCTCTAATCTCGATTTGGGTGACTCCCTCCCTCATAAAGGTTTGACACGATTTGCAAAAGGTTTCAAGATGGTGCGACGGGTTTTCGTTTGGTTTTCCACTAAACTGGTTACCCTCTATGAGAGCAATCAAAGTCAAATGGACCCTTAGGATCCCACTAGCGAGCTCAAAAACCCGGTACCTTGGATCTTCCCTTGTTAGTACTACTTTGTCTACCTACAAGAAAAACACAAAAGAGAAAGTTAGAAATGATTTAGGTACGGTTGCACCTAGAAATGGTAGAATTCATAAACAAAAACCAACAATACATAGATAAACAAAACCGTGCTCCCCGGCAACGGCGCCAAAATTTGATCGAGTTTGTCGCGGTCCCGATACAAAAATAATTACCCGCACTTAGGCTAACAACATAAGAAATGTAATTAGGGAAGTAGGGTGTCGATCCTCAGGGAGTACGTGTTAACTATGAATTGCTATGGACTGGTTTTCATTTAAGTTCGAGTCACTTTAGGTGGTTTATCTAAACTATTAACATAAAATAAAATGACAAGTATATAAATGACGATATGTAAATGACAAATATGTAAATTGCAAATGAAAAACTCATAACAGAAGACTTACCCGATCGGGTTGTCACATACCCGATCGGGGAAACCCTCTGATCCGAATAACAACAACTAAATTCTAACTAAAGACGATATTTAAATGACAATATTGAAAGCCTAACTAACTAAACTAATAAACTAGACAATAATAATAAAGTAAACTATCTAAGAACGAGAATAAAAAGACGATAAAGTAAACTAGCTAGATAATAACAAAATAAACTATCTAATACGGTAAGATAAACTAACTAATCAAGTTGATATAGTGAAAGAGAAATACATGTAAAACTAATTAAAAGTTTCATTGATACCAACATTAGAATTACTATGATTGTCTAGGCTTTGTAGCGGTATATTCCTTTCGGATTCGTACCGACCTTTTAGTGGGTCCTAACGTCCTTTCAGCATGGTTAGGTCACTAAACCCCTATTGGTAGTCCTAATTCCCATCCCAACTCTCGTTATAAAGATAGAAATTGACTAATACAAACAATTGTTTATGGCCACTAAACATAGTTATAGAATTTGACACGACCAAAGGAAGAAACAACTAGATGGTTCAATTGGTATCTATTCCTCTTTTAATTCATTTAACTCGTGAATCATTTCAATATTACAACTCTATTTATTTTATTTACACAATGCTAAATTTACAATATTAAGTCTAATTTATGTGATCATGTGATTAAGTAAATTAACAAGAAAAAGATGTATGAAATTAAACTATGAAATGTAAATACTAAAGTGATTATGGTGACTATGTTAATAAAGATTCTAGTGATGAATTCTATGATTATATGATTAGGTAAATTATAATGTGATATGTTAAATAATATTTCGGTTTTAACTAGATTAATTTTAGATTGATTTCCTAACAACAACAATATTATAAAAATGATACTAGTGAGATTATAATTCATGATAGTTAAAATTGCATAAGTAAATCAAGGATGGAGAATTACCGTAATTGGAATGCGATTATATAAGAAATAAAGTAAAGAACAATTATCCAACCCAATAACAAAAGCTATGAAAACACTAGAGAAATACTAAGAAAACTATAATCTATAACTAGTAAGGAAGAAATAAACTACTAAATGTGTTATTGTATGAAAGTAAAAGGATGCTAAGATATGTAAGATATGAGATGATATTAGATAATTGGATTATTATAAGATGATTGGATGATAATTGTGTGTGATGATCATTGGCTTTTATAGGGATGCATGGCTGCTGATCCCTCGTCCAAATTCGTACCCTAGTCAAAGCATTAATGTACTCAGTTAAGCTCGGTTTCAAGAAGAGCCAAGTAACGTCCTCTTGCAAAAATACCCGATCGGGTATTTGGCAATCCGATCGGGTTTATATGTAAGATGGATTTTCCGTCTTTTCATCTTAGGCACGGAATCCTATGCCTTGGTCTTGGTCAATGCAATGCGAAATTGGGCTTGGGCTGATCTTCTCTTGACTTGGGTTGATATTTGCTTTTAAAGTTCAAAGCCAAAATCCAAATTGAGTTCATTCGAGGAAGGATGTAGCGGAATCGTAATCAAATCGTGAACTGGCTATCATCAATTCCTTGAAAACTCGTATCCTAGTGTCTTTGCTCCATAAAGTAGAAAAATATAGCAAAACCGCTTCATTTCCTATAAAACGAGTCAAAACACGCACAACAACTAGAATAGCAATATTAGCTCGTTAATCACTTAACAAAGTGCATAAATCGTATAGAAATCGAGCTAAAACGGGGGATAAATCAGTACAAAATATCACTTATCAAACTCCCCCAAGCTAAACCCTTGCTTGTCCTCAAGCAAACATAACAATCATAACTAGGACAAGGGTAGCTAACGATGATCAGTCTATCATACAAATCTCAAAAAGTAAGCTCTTACAAGTAGATGAATCATAAGCCCGCAGCAACAAGGGCGAAGGAAAATGCGAATCATGGTTGAGATTTACATAACGGCGCAGCATAGAAAATATTCTTTGGACCTTTTCAGCTCTTGCATGATCTTTTTGACAATGGACTCTCACGGTACACTCATCACTCAATTTTTTGTAAAATAGGAAATATTGGTTCAAATTTGAAGTGACACTCACCTATCTACAACTTATAAGAATGTGCCCGCAGTCTAGTATGGTAGACAATCCAAAACCATTAAGTAAAACTAATCATGATCAAAATATAATGTAAGAAGCACTAGTAAAGTAAAGAAGAGGCTTGGGAAATTTGGGTAAGAAAGTGGACAAACGATTTTGGTCATGTGGAGCTTAAAGTCAAGCTAGTAATAACCAAATGTGCAGTGGATACTCAATCCAAATCATACCAATTCCCATCAACAAAAGTCAAAGCCAAAAGCAGCATATTGGCTTATTAAACATTAGAATCAAGTTACGACTTCCCATAATTTTTCTTTCTTTCATTTTCATGGAAGCGTTTTTCCTCTTTTTCTTTTCTCTTTTTTTTTTTTTTTTAGTTTGAGCTTTCAATTTCATTCTTTTTCATTTTTCATCATTTTTTCAAAGCTCTTTTTTTTCTTTTTCTCTTTCACATCAAAACCCGGGAATCAGCAATCCCGAGACAAGTTCACACCAAATGGTGGCATTATCAGAACATCGCAAAAGCACAGAACACCCCTACACATATAGTTGGTTACTAGCTCAACAAAGGTAGGCAATATTATAATGTAGCTAGAAAGAAGGGTGTTTTTGCAAAATGTGAACAAGAGATTGAATGGCTTCAAAATGTAGATCATGACAGTAATACTTATAGAAAATGGAATAAAAACCATACTTATGCGTTTTGATGTAACACAGACTATAAGGAGAAACTACTCACTCATAAACTGGGATCGGGTTCAGATGTACCGACCACTGGAGGCTCTACCTTACAATATGAGTAGCTTGCCAAAGTCAAGAGCAAGCTTAATTAAGTCCAAATGCAATTTCCTACCTACTGTGTACAAGACATCCCCATGAATGCATAATTCCTCATAATAAAACGAAACATCAGCTTATAAAAACTATCAAATGAGAAATGTAAGATGGAAATGATCTTTTCTTTTTGTGTTTTGATTTTTTTTTTATAAACTAAAAAGAATTTAGAAAATTAAAAGAAAAGAAACTAAAAAGAAAACTAAAAATCTAAATGCAATCCTAAATGCAGTTCCTAAATGCAAATCCTCCCCCAAGCTAAAACTTCACATTGTCCTCAATGTGCAGGCAATTATAATAGAAACAAACCGAAAGACGGTTGATAGCACATGGAACAGAAAAACGATATGAAATTCTAATGGGAAAAGGCCTAAAATAAAACGAAAAATGCAAAAGAAAGAACGGAAAGAAAGAAAATTCTTACAAAATGTCTAGCCTCCCCCAAGCTAGTTATAAACAAGGGGAGCTCATCATCAAATCACAAAGGCCACCAGCTACGGCCTCTCCTCTCAGAAGGAGGTGGCTCGGATGCGGATCCAGAAGCATCTGTGTAGTAGGTATCATCTGCAGAATAACAGCTACCACGAGAAGCAATGATCCCGTTTGGGTTGCTGGCTCCTAAGGACTGGTACTCCTCTACTTGGTGATCTCCAAAATCACCTCTATAGCCCCCAAAACTCTCGACGCCATAGTCGGTTCCACAGTAATCCGGTCCGGTCTGCTGCACACCTGCATCATAAGTAGTACCATACCCCCCTTCGGGCCAAGTATAAAAAGATGGGTGGGGGCCCTCATGTCTAATCACACCTTGCCTAGCAAAGTGATCATAGATGGGGTGCAAAGCAAGCTGCTGGTCGGACTGAATTCTATTAACGGACAAGGTTAGGGCTTCAAACATGGCGGTCACATCGCCCTCAGCATGGGTCGAGTAAGAGGATGATCTTACCTCAGGGCGGCGGGATCTAAGTTGAACAGGGGGGTCAATGGGGGTAATATCCCCAACAGGAAGGTAGTAAGTAGGTCGGGGTAAGATAGCCTCACCCTCTTGAAGTGGAGGTCGCTGCCGAAGAAATGGAATTTGCTCTACCTCGGCGGTCAACTTGACCGAGTCACGGCCAGCAATCCTCCAAATCATATGGGGGTGAGAAGCACGAAACCAGTTGAGCTGAACAAAGTAATCATAATCCAACCCATTTCCCATCTCGGTGGGCGGCGTAGCCAATGCCTGAAGGTCGGTGGTGGCTTGGTTAAAGCCACAAACTCGCATAGCAAGGTGAGTGATAAGACCTCCATAGACAATGGCAGTGTTCTTAGGATTAATAGCTTTGGTCAACTGAACAGCAAAATGATACGGTATACTAACAGACCACGGTTCATCACCATCCACATTCAAAAATCCTCCTAACATTTCTAACTCTACTCGTCTCACCAAATGAGGTTCAGCACGACCCAAAAAGGTCCATCCCATGAATCTTTGCCAGATTCTAATGGCGGGATGATGTATATGTTGGTGTGGGACATGGTCCCAACGAGAGACAAGGTAAGTCGAAATAGCACTCCAAAGCAGGCTAACATCAAAGCCTTCCGGAGGTGACGTAACAGTATTTTCAGTGGTGAGACCAAAATATCTAGCAAAAGTCTCTAAGTTCATATTATAATCATCATTAAACAAGCGAAACCGAACTTGAGGCATAGTGTTTCTATTTCTAGACCGATGTAACTCAAAAGAGCTCAAAAATTCAAGGTTAATTGAGGGTAGGTCTCATAACTAAAGTTCATGCTAACATTCATACCTAGACCCCTAAATAACACTTTAACATGCTCAAGAAGTTTCATATGCCTTAAAGAAGAAACATTGAGGAACTTGGTAGCCCTCATACCTTTGCTTTTAAGAACGCACCATTTTTGCCATTTCTCATTGGAGCTAAATTCTACACCCGGAAAGTTAGGATCATGCATAGCATCCCCTTGATTTTTGGGTTGTTCATTCGCTTCAAGCATTTCTATATCTTCCTCTTGTGCTCTACTACTCTCTCCTTGAGTGGAGGTTCTTGCCCTCTTTGATTTCCTTAATGTAGGTGCCATTCTCTACAAATAACTAGCATTAAAACACTTCATTCATAAACACAAGTGGATAGCATTAGTGTTATAATACTAAGCTTTAAGCACAAATTCAAGCATAGTGACCTTAGTGAAACATTGTCATGCTATCTTTTGAGCACAAATGGATGACATTAAGCATAACAATATGTCAATTAGGTGAGCAACATATACTTGAATCATGAGTTTGGCTACTACCTAAAGGTACTAATGCTAACTTAACATGACAAGATCATAAGTTCATAGTATAAAGCATGAATTCAAGCATCATACTACCACTTAAGCATAAGTTGTTAACATATAGCAAAGATGAGTATCCTAATTAGCTAATGGGCATCCAAATCAAAGTAATCATCCTAATTAATCACTAGAATTCACTCTATAGCATGTAAGAATCATTAGAAATCCAATTTAAACAAGTTTTGCAATCAAAATTAAGAACCCCCAAATTTGAGTTAGGGTTTGTTCATGTTGGATTTCTGAAAAATATAGAGAGATTGAAGTAACTAAAGTAGAAATAACTTACTTGATGATGCTTAGAAATTGCCCTTGATGAACTATAGGAACAAATTTTGTAAGAATAGACTAAGAATTGAAGGTTTTGAGAGAATTTTGAGCTTTGAAATTGAAGAACACGGGTATAAGGCAGCAAGCAAAGGGTAGCAAATGGGTTTTATAGAAGAAAATAGAGTAAAACACGAAACAGGCAATATACCCGATCGGGTATACAGCAATCCGATCGGGTAAGTTTGCTGATCCGGTTTTTGTTTCTTTTTTTCTTTGCCACTTGCTCTTACCTTTGGGCTATGTCCTTGAACATATTTACTAACCTTAGTAATCTTGACAACATGGGCCAAGGATAGCTCCTTCTTGTCTCAATAGGTCCTCCGATTCTAAGTACGAAAAACTATATACGAAACATGCATAATAACAAGTGAAACGAAGAAAATGTTCCTAACTATTACAACACAAAATCCAAAAATAGAGTCCAAATAAAGTAGTCCAAAATAAAAATCATTTTCTAATAAGTAAAAGAAAAAAAATGCATAAAGAAAAAGTAAAGAAAAAGACGGGTTGCCTCCCGACAAGCGCATTTTTAAGTCATGCTAGACTATGTTTTGCTATCCCTCCTTAAGCCTTATGAAGGGAATTTAAGCTCCTTGCAGCTGGATTCGTCCTTGAGTTTCCACATTTACCTTTTTGCCAACACCCATGGCGATCTCATCATGCCTCCGCAGCTTTGAAAGCCTCGAGGTCGCCATCTCCAACGCTCAACACATTCCCCTTTTTATCAAAGGTGGCACTCGATCCATCTATTTCAAACGTGATCTTTTCCCCTTTCACATCTATACAAGCTCCAACCGTGTTTAGGAAGGGCCTTCCTAATATAATATAGTCATTCCTTTCCTTCTTTGAATATATGACATAGAAATCGACGGGAACGAGGAAGTACCCAATCCGTATTGGGACATCTTCCACAATTCCTGCGGGAGTATGCATAGATCCGTCGGCTAGTTGAAGACTAGTACTTGTGAATTTCATTTGTATGGGGCAATGGTCATGATAGAAATCAAAAGGCATGACGCTAATAGCGGCTCCTAAATCACACAATGCACCTTTGACCTTATGAAAACACATTGTGAAAGAGATGTTGAAACAACCTGGGTCCTTAAGTTTGGAAGGAATGAGAATCTTCCCTTCTTCAAGGGTAGGTTCCTTGCGAGAGTCTTTGGTTGCTTCTTTTTGCCTAGATGTTTTACCAATCCGTGCCTCCAATTTTGAAAAAGCATCGTTTGTTGCCAAAGCTACTTCTCCAATTCTTTTTCCAATTTCCCTTGAGCTTTTATCAAGTTTCATGATCAAGGCTTCGAGACGGGATGTCTCCTCATGTGTAGGGACTTTGGTTGGTTTGGCTTGTGTTGGATTGTTGTAAAGTTCATGGGGTAACCTAAAGATAGGCTCCTTACTCTTTTCATTCCCAAGAGGATGATCACAAGGTTTATCACTAATCATATCAATTGTGACAATCGATGGTACTTCACTCCCTTGGGTGTTTTGACTAGAACTCGACGGGGTCAACTCCTCTACTCTCTTTTGGAGAGATAAAATGGCTGATTTGAGTGAGTTTAGGCTAGAAAGGAAGTAAGAGCTCATGTTATGTTGGGTTTGGGTTATCTCCCTTAACTTGACATCTACTAGACCGTTTTGAAAAGGTGGGTATTGTGGTGTATGAGTGGATTGGGCTTGATAAATTTGTGGGTGAAAAGGGTTTAAGGGTGTGAGTTTGTTCCCACATCGTTGAGGTACATGTCCTATTCCCCCACAAAGTTCACATGGTGTTGTTATTGAGGTAAATGGGTTGAAAACTTTTGGGCGATATAAGGTACTTTTTTGCAGCAGGAGCTCACCCAAAGGGTCTTGATGATCAAACCACATACAAGACAAGCTTGACCCCTCAGATGGAAGCTCGAGTTACAAGGTCTAAACAACAAGTTATGACAAGTCAAGAACAACCCAAGCCAAGCCACCCCAATGAAGAAGACAGTCCAAGACTCAACAACCCATGCCAAACCCCAATACAACCCACATTACCCACACAAGACAGACAAAAAAACCTTCAGGCACAGACAGACCAATTCACAAACCCTGTATCTAGGAGGTACACCAGAGCATCCCAACCACCCCCACCATGGCCTACCATCAAGCCAACCCATTAAGCTACAAGTTTGCCCAGGACAAACCCTTTTGAAGTCTAGTAAAAATTCATGAAACAGACACCCCAAGTTAGAGTCCAGCAAACAACTAAAAACAGAGAAGGTACATGTCAGATTGTGGCTTCCTTTTGTTTAAGTCAACTTGTCATCGTCCAAGGCAGGTCTTATCTAAGTTATAATAAGAATAGAGAGTCCCAAGGAGCAGCAACACACCCAGGCAAGGCAGCAAGACAACAAGAGCAACAGATTTCCATTTCAGGAAAAATCCAAAACTGCTTTATTTGCTTTTGTTCAGTCTGTTTTCTTTTGTGTCTTGTGTCTGTTCTTATTAGTTGTTGAGCTCGTCCTATTGTGAGGCTCTTAATTAGTGTCAGTAGAAGTAGTTTAGATCCTAAGCTAGCCCTTGGATGATCTATACATCCAATGGCTCACAAGATATCAACCTCTCTATATAAAGGGGTCTTGTATGACTGTTGTAGGCAGACTTTTATGAATGAATGAATTAAACTTTGAGAAATCACTCAATGTTATCAAACTTGTGCTAAGAGCTGTAGTTTGAAACAAGCCTGATACACCTCCAAGGTGTTTGATCAGTGCCTTGTATTGTGAGTCAAGTTATACCTGTGCTTTGCTGTGGTTTAACTTACTTGCTGTTGAGGTTAGTCTAGGGTGTTTGTGCTTTGCTGTAACACTTGAAACTGTCTCTAAAACCAGTCTTGAATCCTTTTTCTCTTGTGCCATGCTGTAGAGGATTGTATCCAAGTCATATCCCTTGAATCTTTCAGTTAAACAACTCACAATCTCTAAAACAACATCCCTTGTTACTTGATATTGTTTTCAGTTTGAGTCAAACTAATCAAATCACTTAAAACTTGTGAACCTTAGTAGTTTACACTCCAAATTGGTTATCAGAGCTTTGGTTGAGAGTCTTAGTGAGTTCATTTTCCCTAACTACATTTAAAAACACAAAAATAGCCCAATGAGTGAAGAGAGACTAGCAGGAGTAGAAGCAAGGATGGAGGATCTGGCTGGGATTGTAACCACCCTAACCAGAACCTTGGACCAAGTTATAGGCAACCATTTGCTTGCTGGAGGGAGAGGTAGAGGACGTGGAAGAGGCCAAGGAGGAGGCAGAGGAAGGCCACCTGATGATGAGGAGTATCCAGACTCAGATGACTCAACAAGAAGCAGAGCTTCCATCCACAGGAACACAGACAAACATCTTAAGGTAGATATCCCTGAGTTTTCTGGTAGTCTTAATCCTGATGACTTGTTAGAATGGCTAAGGGAAGTAGAAAGGATCTTTGAGTACAAAGGATACAATGATTCTAAGTCTTTTAAAGTAGCCATCCTTAAACTGAAAGGGTATGCTTCCCTTTGGTATGAGACTATGAAAGGGTTAAGGGCTAGGGAAGGTAAGGAACCCATCAAGTCTTGGACTAAACTGAAAAAGAAACTGTTAGACAAATTTGTTGCTAAGGATTACACCCAGGATCTGTTTATCAAGTTGTCTAAGTTGAAACAAGGAGACAAACCTGTTGAATCTTATCTGAGGGAGTTTGAACAACTCACCTTACAATGTGATATAAATGAGAAACCTGAGCAAAGGATTGCTAGGTACTTAGAGGGTCTAGATAAGAACATTGCTAACAAGGTTAGGATGCAACCTCTGTGGTCATTTGATGATGTTGTCAACCTATCTCTGAGAATTGAGAAGATAGGGAAGACTAAGCCTGCTACACCAAAACCTGTTAGGCCTTTTCAAACCAGACCTTATAGTGGGTTTAGAACCATGGATACCCCCAAGACAGCACCCCCACCTATCTTAGACAAGGGTAAGGGCATCATGGGTCAAAAGCCAAGCACTTCATTGACTGAGAACAGAATTAGGTGCTTCCAATGTCAAGGCTATGGACATTTCAGGAAGGATTGCCCTTCTAAGAAGACCTTAACCATAATGGAAGTTGAGGCTTGGGAGAAAGAGGGTCTAGTTGAGTATGAGAGGGATGAGCCTGAGGTTGAAGAAGTGGTGAGTGAGGAAGAAGAGTCTAGTCAGGAGGCAATAGTGGCACTCCCTGACACAGGCCACAGCTTAGTCCTATGGAGAGTAATGCATTCACAACAGATACCTTTGGAGGAGGATCAAAGGTCCCTCATTTTCAGGAGCAGATGTACCATACAAGGGAGGGTTTGTAACCTTATTATAGATGGAGGTAGTTGTACCAATGTGGCTTCTGTTACTATGGTTGATAAGCTGAAGTTGAGCACTCAAGATCACCCTCACCCCTATAAGTTGAGATGGCTGAGTAAGGGAGCAGAGGTTAAGGTGGATAAGCAATGCATGGTCCCTTTCTCCATTGGCAGTGTGTACAAGGATGAAGTATTGTGTGATGTGGTTCCAATGGATGCCTGTCACTTGCTATTAGGAAGGCCATGGGAGTTTGATAAAAGCTCCATACACCAAGGAAGAAGCAATACCTATTCTTTCAAGCATGGGAGCAGGAAGGTGACATTAGCCCCCTTGCCACCACACCAGAAGAGCTATGGAAGTCCAAGTATGGCTGAGGATTTTAGTGGAGTTGTATTTCTATCTGAGTCAGCAATGGTCAAGGAGTGTAGTGAGGAGCAACCTATAGTAATGCTGCTATCAAAGGAAGTTCAGGAAGAAGAGTCTAAGGTGATCCCTGCAGATGTTAAGCCCCTCATTGATCAGTTCAAGGAAGTGTTTCCAGAGGAACTTCCTGATGGCTTACCCCCTTTGAGAGGGATTGAACACCAAATAGACCTTGTGCCAGGGTCTGTACTACCTAATAGACCAGCCTACAGATGTGATCCTAAGGCTACACAAGAGCTGCAAAAGCAAGTTGGAGAGTTGATGAGTAAAGGGTTTGTAAGGGAGTCATTAAGCCCTTGTGCTGTGCCTGCATTGTTGGTTCCTAAGAAGGATGGGACTTGGAGGATGTGCATAGATAGCAGGGCTATCAACAACATCACAGTCAAGTATAGGTTCCCTATACCTAGGCTTGATGACATGTTGGATGAGCTAAGTGGCTCAAGGTTCTTTTCTAAGATTGACTTGAGGCAAGGTTACCATCAATTGAGGATCAGAGAAGGAGATGAGTGGAAGACAGCCTTCAAAACAAAGCATGGCCTTTATGAGTGGCTTGTCATGCCCTTTGGCCTGTCAAATGCCCCAAGTACCTTCATGAGATTGATGACAGAAGTGCTTAGGCCTTGCATAGGGAGATTTGTGGTGGTATACTTTGATGATATCCTCATCTACAGCAAGAGCAAGGATGATCATTTGAGGCATCTTGAGGCTGTGTTTGAAATACTTGAGGAGAGCAAGCTCTTTGGGAAGCTTGAGAAGTGCACCTTCATGACTGAGGAAGTCAAGTTTTTAGGATATGTGGTATCTGGTAGAGGCATTTCAGTTGATCAAGACAAGATCATGGCAGTCCAGTCTTGGCCTATCCCTAGGAGTATTACAGAAGTAAGGGGATTCCATGGCTTAGCATCCTTCTACAGAAGATTCATCAAGGACTTCAGCACCATTGCAGCACCTCTCACTGAGTGCATGAAGAAGGGAGAGTTCACTTGGACTGAGAATGCTTTACAGGCTTTCAAACACATGAAGAAGCTCTTGTGCAGTGCACCTATCCTAAGATTGCCAAACTTTGATTGCCTATTTGAGGTTGAATGTGATGCAAGTGGAGGGGGAATTGGAGCTGTCCTCATCCAAGAGAAGAAACCTGTAGCCTACTTTAGTGAAAAGCTAAGTGTTGCCAAGCTAAACTATTCTACATATGATAAAGAGTTCTATGCTCTTGTCAGAGCTCTGAGGCATTGGAGTCATTACCTGAAGCCCAAACCTTTTGTCTTACACTCTGATCATGAGGCATTGAAGTACAGAGGAGGCCAGCATAAGCTCAGTCACAGACATGCTAAGTGGGTGGAGTTCCTTCAGTCATTCACCTTTTCTAGCAAGTACAAAGAGGGCAAACAAAATGTGGTGGCTGATGCATTGTCTAGGAGGTACACTCTGCTATCAACTATGGAGCAAAGGGTTCTTGGATTTGAGTTTATGAAGGACATGTATCAAGAAGATCCAGACTTTGCAGAAGATTGGTTAGCACAGAAAGAGGGAACAAGAACCATTGACTCACCATACACTTTGCAAAATGGATTCTTGTTTAAAGGAAACAAGTTGTGTGTTCCCAGAGGATCTTACAGGAACCTATTGATCAAGGAGGTACATGGGAGTGGCCTTGGAGGACACTTTGGGGTTCAGAAAACTGTGGACATACTACAAGATCAATTCCACTGGCCTAAGATGATGGGAGAAGTTCAAATAGTGCTCAGAAGGTGTGGAGTTTGTCAAAAGGCCAAGAGTTCTTTCCAAGCAGGACCTTACACTCCCCTACCACTCCCATGTAGGCCTTGGGAGGATGTTAGTATGGATTTCATAATGGCATTGCCTAGGACAGCAAGAGGGAAGGATTCTATCATGGTGGTTGTGGATAGGTTCAGTAAAATGGCACATTTCATTGCTTGCAAGAAGACTGAAGATGCTGTGAGTGTAGCAGAGCTATACCTTGATGAGGTGGTAAGGTTGCATGGGCTTCCAAGGACCATTGTGTCTGACAGAGACACAAAGTTTATGAGCCATTTCTGGAGAACATTGTGGAAGCTGCTTAACACTAGGTTGTTGTTTAGTACCTCCCATCACCCTCAAACTGATGGCCAAACTGAGGTGACTAACAAGAC
>JAIUZE010000902.1:0-14378 GCA_022085475.1 Heliosperma pusillum | reverse complement strand
GTGGGAGGTGATGTTTGTGAGGTTGAAGTCTCAATTGTGGGAGGTGGAGTATTTATGGGGGTAAGAATGAGTGGTGATCTTCTTAAATAAGCAAGTGCTTGTCTTCTCCTTGCCCGGAAAGTCTTCTCAATCTCTCGACCAAGCGGGAAAAGAGGTCCGATGAAACACCTACTAGCTCATGCACTCAAAGAAAGATCAAATAGTCCTAATGCAAATAGATGCACTAGGACAAACGGAAAATCAAACAAAGAAAAGTGAACTAAGCCTAAAATCAATTAAACTATCTTATCCAATATCGTCGTCCCCGGCAACGGCGCCAAAAACTTGATGTAGGTTTTACTTAACCTCGCAAGCGGACGAGTTATCGTTGGGCATTGCAAGGGTCGTATCCCAAAGGACGGTAATTATGGTTCTAAGGCAGTTTAATCAAGTTCTAGTTTAGTTCTAGCTAATAGCAAGTTGAAGGTGAGTGAAACTAACTAAGTCTAACAAGTAAGCAATTATGAGATTTAAAGCAAGAATTAAGGAAACTAAGGTAAATGGGTTCACTAATGAGGTTGGGGGTGAATATGGTAGAAGGTAAAGTCGGTCTAAAGATAAGTAATGGTAGGTCTCCACCTCTCGGTGAAAGACGGTTCCTTGCCTAGGTTTGGTCGGATTCTCGCCCTACCTCCCCCAAGACTCCTATAAGAACACACAAGCAACAAACAAGCCAAGTTCTCGCTTAAGCTAGCAACAAGATGAAAGAAAGCATGAATTACTCATTCTAGCATTTCTACAAACACATGGTGTGCACAAAATATAGGAATTACCAAAAGACTAGATTTTTACAATCAAAACCACATTCTAACCCCAAGAACCTACAAAAGATCCCCCATATACCCTAGAAGGGCACTACTCACACATACTAATGAAGAAAAACATTACAGATGGATACTTTGACATGAAATAAGCAAGAGAAGACATATTCAACATGAAAACTAAGCAAATAAACAAGAACAAGTAATTAAAAGACAAGTAATGAAATAAAGATGAGGAATTATACCAAAACTTGTAATAAAGGATGAAACTTGGATTAATAATCAAATAAGAGTCTCCTCTTGTCTTCAAATTACAACCCAATTGTTCAAAACTAGCTAAAGGAAAGACTAGATCTAAAGATAACTAAGTAGAAAACTAGAGTAATTAGTGCTAATTATCAAAGGATTAGAATAGTGATTAGGAATATTGAAAACTAAAATCTAGGGTTTTTGTGTCTAGGGTTGTGTGTCTAAAATGAATTAGGAGAGGGGTATATATAGGTTGGTGAAATTGAGGATTCAAAATAAGAAAGGAAGGTGGAATGCGGAGTGGGGGTCTCAGCCGGTCGGCCGGCTGCCGGTGGCTTGGACCGGCTGAGCCTCACTGACTTCAAACTTGAGTTTTCTAGTGTGAAATAGGTCTCAGCCGGTCATGCCGGCTGCCGGTGGCTTGGACCGGCTGAGACCACTTGATGTTCTTCTCAATTTTCAAGCATGTTTTGATGTATATGGGGTGCTCAGCCGGTCGGCCGGCTGCCGGTGGCATGGGCCGGCTGAGCCCCTCTGCTCCTTTTCTTCCTTTATTTGTGGGGATTTTGGGTGCTCAGCCGGCTGGCCGGTTGCCGGTGGCTTGGCCGGCTGAGACCCTTGTTTCCTCTTCTTCCTCTCCTTTTCTTCCTTTCTTCATTGTGTTTAGTTTTGTGACGGTTTCTCGGTTCTCATCCCATCTCGTCCTTGTCTTGACATATTTCCTGTGAATTGAGACGGAATTAAATAGTATGAGAGTACACGAGATGAGGGCCAAGATACGATAAGACCGACGCCAAACAAAACTAAATGCGATGAAACATAAGAAAATAAGGAAGGAAAACGGTCCAAAATAATCATATATCAATTGACACTTCAAGTTGAAGCTATTGGGATGAAGGATCTCCTTATGTGGGCAGTAAGTCGTAAGTTTCTTAACTTTAGTGTTTCTTTCGACTTCCTTTAGATCTTACTTAATTTAAATTGCCGGTGTTAAAAGACCCCATCACATGACCATGGGTCTTCTAAAGGATATCGCTAATGTTCTACCGTTTTTCACTATATTTGTTTTAGTTATATTCCCCATTGTATTAACAAGTTTGTCCATAATCTCGCTATGAATGAAATGGGCATGTAATATAAACCTGGTTTTACAACTACCAAAAATGAGAAAAAAAAAAACACAAAAAAACTGTCCTTTGAAGTCGAATTTTACGGATGTAAATGAGAGCGATGAAGCGGATATCGTACTCCCTCACTATCTTAAAATGGTTGACCTTCACTTGGGCACAAGATTTTAAGCTATATTATGACAGTAAATCTAACTACTTATTTACTTAGAAACAAACCTGTCGAGATCTCTTCATCCTCTTATGTGTGTGGGGATGATAACTCTTATCAGCAATTGCTTTTAAAGGTTATAACTCTGAAACATTACTTCCTAGAAGCTCGCTGCGGACCGAAGATGTGTTTGCCTAGTGGTTAAGACTAAGGTATTGGGGATAACTAGTTTTAAACCCGTGCAGAAATTGCACGGGATTAGATATATAAATATATAATAGCTCGATGAAATGTGAAAATTATGAAAGACTAAATTACAAATATTCGAAAATGGGTCGATGCAGGTTTGATTGTTAAAATCGCTAAATTACCAAATGTTTTATTAAGTCTAAGTCCATGTTTTTTTGGACTTAATGATAAATTATAAATGTATGAGTTAGACAAATCAAACGCAATAACATTTCATATAAAATAAATATAAATGGTAAATAGAGGTGGCTCAGACGGGGTCGGACACCAAACCTAATTGTGTTTTAATATACAATTGGTCTATCTTAAAACGGATATTTACGTCTTAAAAATAAATAGGACAATTATTTTCTTAGTCGGTAGAATTTTTTTCTTGTCTTACGTACTTATAATACTATCCTCTTACAGCTCGGTTTATCGAAGACGGACACTATCCGTCACAAGCTGAAAACAGATAGTACCCCTTTCACAATATGCAAATGAGAGGGCAAATGGGGTGCTCCATTTTCCATCCGCTTGCCCTCCCCACTTGAATATTGTGAGAGGGACATTATCCGTCTTCAGCTTATGACGGATAGTGCCTGTCTTTAATGAGAAATTGTGATCCTCTTAAACTTAAATGAGACCCGTCTTAAAATACTTAAAGACGATTCTAAAACAACTTAAATTAGAACTTGTATTTAACATACTATAAGTAATGGGCCAATTGAATGGAATACAAATTTATACTCCATATTATCCCACCCAAATGAAACCCTACGTCCCATCCCAGTGACCCACAATTACTCATCTGATCTCTGTTACTCATCTCCTCCGCCTCCCAGTGACCCACAATTACTCATCTCCTCCGCCTCCCTCACTCTCACTATTACTCACTATTGAATGGAAATTTTGCACTCATAACTCATCTCCTTCTCACCAGTCACCCCCTTCGCATCACTCATCACCCTCAATACTCAATAATTTTAATCCATGATTTTCTTATCAATTTTGTGTTCCGATGAATAAGCAATTAATTATTGTGATCCCATGATTGATCTAGATGTATGTGCTTTTTGAATAATTTTTTTTTGTGTTTTATCTCCATCTCTATATTATACGAATACTATAAAAAAAAATTCATTTACTTCGTAATTTAAGTGGTTCTTTTTTTGTTACTTCTCCAAAATAAGATCGCATCGAAAATATTCAGATCTAGTCATTATAAATTAGTGGATTTTTTAAAGAATAATTTAATAATTCCTTTTCCATCGTTATGCAGTCATTTTCAAAAGTTGTAGTTTATGTTGTTTATTTATTTTTAATGAAAAATATTTTGTCATGTAAAGTAGATCTACCGAGTACATATGATTTAAAAAAAATATCTCATGAATTTGATTGTTACTTTCGTTTTGATTCTCATTATTTCTGATTTTTGTTATTGGTTATTATGATTTATAGTAGTTAATAGTACTTATGCATTTATATGGAATCTTGGTTTTTTTTTTGTTGGATTACAGAGTCTTCATCGAATCTCGATGATGAGCGGTTATAGTTCTGTCTAAGAGATTTTTTTTAGTTGCAAAAGTATTGTAATTTTAATTATTAACTGTATTATTAGGACTTTGTTTTACAAGAAATTGTTAGTTTTAAATTTAAATTTTTTATTTTTTTTTAGTTTTATATTTATTAAGTTTTCTTAGACTTTGTTATTGCTAGAATATTGTAATTTCATAAAAGTCTAAGAAAACATAATCAAAATATATAAGATCATAAAATCATGGAATATGAAAATATGCTTATAACATCATAAAATCATGGAATATGTAAATAATCTAAATAGGAAATGTTAAGAGTGAGGAGAGAGAGTAAATAAATCAGAAATGTTAAGAGTGGAGAGAGAGAGTAAATAATCTTTTGCTTTGGACGTGGGATCCGCTTACCCTTTGCTTTTTCCTGAAATTGAGCAACCAATCAGAAACATTTAAATGTTTCTGCTTTAGTATATAGTAGATAGGTCTCATATTCGAATTCTCCATCCTCTCTATTATAATGTGACTAAGTGCGCGTTTCGTTAGACCACCAAAAAAACTTATTGTGTAGGACTTAACAAAATCCGTCATTTATCAACATAATATCTCTCTCGCATAATCCTCAGTTTTGCTATAATTTTGATTTACTAGTTCAATAGGATTAATGTGCAAAATTTAGCCACTTCTTATAAAACCCTAATTGTATAAGTTAGCCTTATTTATTGATAACCGCACTATTTGCGCGTTTTATAAGCTAATAATTATGCTATTTATTCCCTATTTTCATGTGTTTTATGTTAGAATCACGTTTAAAGGCTTTAGATACGTAAAACACGTCTTCCGGGTGTGTTGTTTGGTATTTTTTGTTTCTTTGGGTTGTTTAGGAACAAGTTGAACTCAAAATGCCCACATCTTGGCATGAGGAAGGCCCATGGACCAACCAAAAAGCCCATGCTTCAACAAAGGAAGGAAAAAAGCGGAAAAAAGGCGAAAAAGGGAGAAAAAGCACGGTCGTGCGCAACTCATACAGGAAAGCTTACACCGTGTTCTTCCTACCGTGCTCAACTCAACGGAGACGAGCGCAACTCATACAGGAAAGCTTACACCGTGCTGTTCCAACCGTGTGTATCTCAACTTTGCCGTGCGCAGCTCTAGATTTGAGCACAGCACATCCGTCTTTTAAACGACCTCGTTTTGCGTGTTCTTTGCCTCTTGTATAAATAGCCCAAACCTGGAATTCTAGAAGGAGGGTTTTTCCTTTTAGCTTTTCTAGAGAGAGAACAACAAAAATCAAAATAGCATTTCTAGATCTAATATTTAATTGCAATCCAAAATTCCAATCTTTAATCTAGTTACTTCCCTTTCATCTCTTAATTCCCTTATAGTTGGTAACAATTTCTTTCTCTTTACTTTCATTTATGCTTTTGTTCATGTTTTATGTTTTTCCAAGTTTGAATGTTTAGATTACTTATAGTTAAAGTTTCCATCTTTGAATTTATTGTTTGTTTAATTTTAGTCTAATTGATTAAATTTCACCACCTAGTTAGTTATTGCATGCTATCAAGTAAAAATCTCATCTTTATCATGTTCAACATTAAAGATTCAACCTTTATTGCTTTTGAGTGCTTAGTAACCATGCTTAGTGAGTAGTGACCCTTTCTAGGGTCTAATTAAGTCTAATAATGGGTTTTAATCGATGATTGGTTAAATTAGCAAGTAGTGGTTCATGGGTGATTGATTTTGGTTGGGGTTGTTTTGTATTGACCCCTTATTTGACCCTTGTTCAACCCTTAGAGGCTATCAATGGGAGTTGGGCCGACTTAGGGGTTACTTAGGCTATCGACGGGAGTTGGGCTTACGGTAGTGGGGCTTGGATAGATTTGGGGATCGACTCTAGGTGGGTCATTCGCGGGAGCGAGACCCCTTAAGGAGACTCTACCTTTTGGCTAGGGGATTTCATCCGCGAGAGTGGGAAAGACCCTAGTTGGGACATAAATGTTGACCCGAAATGCCTTGGACTCGTGTAGGGGTTATCCATGGGAGTGGGACCCTTTATCGACCCTAGAGGCTACCTATACTCGGGAGGGTTAGGTAGTTAGTTTAGACGACATTGTCCCACTTGAACCCATATTCCACCACTTGTTGATAGACCACCCACCGTTGCAACCCATGAACTAAGACTTGATCGGATCCTAGTTACCTTAATCTTGATTTAATCCCGTGTTTTCCATAGCTTATTTGTTTAGTTTGCATTTTAGTTTAAATCTTATTTATTGCATTTAGTTGTCATTAGTTGAAATCAAATTTCCCCTCTTATCGACTTAGCTAGCATCCCTTGAAATCGACTAGTAATCGCTTTGCTCTCCGTGGAAATCGACCCTCAAGTGCTACTTTGACGACCGTGCACTTGCGGTATTTAAAACACACATCATTTATATGTAATTAATTTGATATAAAAGGTATATGATTAAGATGCATAATTGATGAAAGCAAAATTATTAATCCCTTCATCTAACTTTTACTTTCCTCTTCTCTCCAAAATTTATTCCACTTTTCTTGTACAGTTTGTAAATTTAGTATAGAAAATTAGTAGATTACCATTCAATCTATATAAAAAAAAGGTGGTGGATAGTAAAAGTGGGATGAAGGGAGGATTAGTTTAATATGAGAATTAAGATGCATAACCGACAAATATAGTAGGAAGTTAATTCATTTGTGAGGGTGAGACAAAAAGAGAACACGTCTTTTGTTGTTGTGGATTAAAAGTTTATGTTATGGAAAAAATAAGTAGATGATTGAGTCATTACCAGTTTTCCAATCTCGTGGATCTAATTAATCTAATTGTATAACTATGGGGTCTTAAATACCAAACAAATCATGCTTAACTAATGTCAAAAAAAAGTACCAAACAAAGTGTGAAGGGCAAGACTCAAGAACGAAAAGATGAAACTACTAAAAATTCGAGTCAGGTTATTTCCAGTTCATAGACTATACAATCAGCTGTAGTACAATTGGCGTTGTAGTTTATGAGCTGTATAATAAAGTTTTCGAGTTTTGTTGTAAAGTTTATGAGCGCATTCAAGGAACTAAACATTAAGCAAACTCAGATTAGATACATGTAACCTCGATTAGATATACATTGGTTGTACAATGCTATTATACAACTGGAGCTATAATACTATTCGTGGTTATTTCAAGTTCCAGTCATTCAGGACTATGTTGTTATCTAAGTTGTTTAAGGATAATGACCAATATAGGAGAATAAACGTTCGTCGAATTGAAAGCGGGTTTGGTACTTGGGTCAATTCAGATTACGGGTCTAACTTGGATCCCCTGTTCGGCAGTCGGCACAATAAAGATACGTACAATTTTTGTTCCACAGTATATTGACTATTTGACTTCTGTATTGTGAATAGCATTCTATTCTCTTTGTTGCCTAAAAAATGTCAGAAAGACAGGAAACACCAGTACAAGAGATAGCAAAAAGCTGTAAAAATGAAGTACCTGAAAGATTCATCCACAAAAATGGATACCCACAAGCTCAAGTTGACTTTGTTCCTTTGATGGATAATATTGTCGTTGACTTTTCACTTCTCTTTGACCATTCTTCATCTCCTGAATCACATCATCTTGAACTGGCAAAACTTCAGTCTGCTCTTAGTCAATGGGGTTGCTTTCAGGTTTACATTATTCTTACCTTTAATTTTATCTCTTTAGTTACGAGGGTAAGACTGCGTACATCTGACCCGCTTACCCTGCAATTTACGAGGGCCCTTCAGGCACTGGAGTAATATTGTTATTGTAAGCTCTTATTTTTATGGTTTATAAGTGTAAGCAGGGGCGGAGGGAAGTAGAAGGCTGTATGGGCTATAGCCCTACCTAATTTTGTGTCAAATAATTTTTACTTTCAATTATATGCATTGTAGTTACTTGGCAAAGTTGGTTGTTGCTTATTCTGTAAGGTAGTGATATTAATTGCAGGTTGTGGGTTCAAGCCTCTTAAGTATCATTTTTTGAGGTTTAATTTTTTTTCCTTGAAAAATGTAGACAATTTGCCTTAAATGCTCTCAAGTAAGTCCGCATTTAATACTTGTGACAATTTCACTTTTGACAACATAAATATGTAGCTAAAAACTTAATGACATTTAGTGGAAAATTCTTTTTTTGAAAGACTGTAAGTGGAAAATTCTTTTTTTTAAAAGACTGTAAGTGAAAAATTCTTGAAATACCCTACATATAACTTAATCCAATGGTAAAATTTACTTTTTGGAGATTAAACTCAAAATTTTTAGACCAAAACTATTGAAAAATGTACAAAAATTTGAAAAAAAAGACAGTTGGTTTAGATTTGTTAGGAAAAGTCTTGTAAAATTATATTTAAAGGGAAAAATTCATTTATAAATACAAAAATACGGTCAAAGTGTTGCGTCGAACAACCATTCAAAAATAAATTACCAATTGATCACACTGGAGGGAGTATCATTTTTACTCCGAAATTACAAATATTGGCTACATAACAATTTGAACTAAATTTTTTTAATCACATTATAATTTTTAAAATATAGCCCTATGTGTATTTCAATTCTGGCTCCGCCCCTGAGTGTAAGGTTGCGTATATCGGAACCTCGCTTACCCTGCTATTAACGGGAGTCATTGAGACACTGGGGTAATGTCGTTGTAAGCTCTTATTTTTACGGGTTTGTTGTTAATGAAGGATGCAGTTCACATCTTATGATTACTAATTTACTATGATAGATATACTGTGATGGTTGTTTTTGATGATGAAATCATTGGGTAACGGAGTAAGGAGCTAGCTGGGCTTTTTTCCTTTGATTCAATTGAATTCACTGTGTTTTTCAAAATATGTAAGTTGGATTTTGAAAAATGTCTGCAATCCAAATGATGATAAACCTATGATTTCAGTTCTCATGTTGCATTGATTGCAGTATTAATCTCCCCAAAAGTTATGGTCTATATTTTAGTCCCTCAAGCTTTGAGACTTGACTCCGTAGTTCGTCCCTGAATTTACAAGCCTTAACTTTGATGGTTCCATACGACGTTCATCTTGTTGTTGTGTTGCATTGTACGAAGTACATTACTACAGATCGGATGTTTGGGTTTGGTTTGTTATATAAGGTCTAGATTTTATGTTAGTTTTATCGGTGGTTGAATTATGTAAAGATATTGATTACTAGTGTCAAGTACATATGACAGGCAGTGTTTTGAGTGCTTTGAATACAGTTCCTCAAACAATGCTTCTAGGAATCAACAGATGGAATTAAGTAGTTTTTGTTGTGTCTTAGGCTACAAATCATGGTCTCTCGAGTACATTCCTTGATGAAGTGCGTGAAGTGACCAAGAAATTCTTCGATCTCCCTCTAGAGGAGAAGCAAAAATACTCGAGGGTTATTGATGACTATGATGGATACGGAAATGACACAATCGTTTCAGAGAACCAAACTCTTGATTGGACTGATCGCCTTTATCTTACCGTTCATTCTGAAGATCAGCTCAAGCTGCAATATTGGCCACAGGAGCCTCTTGCATTTAGGTCATTTCCAACTCTATCACATTATTCATTCATTATACTTATTTTTGGATTTTTTTTTACTGAGTTCTAGATATATGTAGTAGTCCAGTACTCTCTTTGTCTATGAATACATTTTTCGGTGTCTTCTCCAATTGATAATGAGCCGAAATAACGCACAGAAAGGAAAGATTTCAAGTGAGAATTTTTTTTCATAATGTGAACTTTGGCAGGAAGGTTATAAATGAATTTACGGCAAAGCTTAGAGTGATTTTTGAACCTCTCCTAAAGGCCATGGCCCGGTGTTTGAGCATAGATGAAAACTGTTTCTTGAAAGAACATGGAGAAACGGTGAACATGGCAGGGAGATTCAACTATTATCCACCATGTCCTACCCCTCAAAGTGTTCTTGGTATCAAACCACATGCGGATGGAACAACACTCACAATGCTTCTGCAAGAAAAGGAAGTTGAAGGTCTCCAAGTTCTCAAAGATGAACAGTGGTTTAGAGTTCCCGTCATTCCTGATGCTTTGTTCATCAATGTTGGTGATTTATTAGAGGTAAATAACTTGCTTGAAAGAAATACGCCCTACCCATTGACTTTCATATGAGACTGTCTCATACAAGACTCACCACAGATCACAAAAACTATGTTGCTGATTGAAATTCCGTCTAATTTTTGGTTTATATATGCTCAGATTATGAGCAATGGCATATTGAAAAGTCCGGTGCATAGGGTTGTGACAAATCAAGACCGGGAGAGGATGTCAGTGGCGGTATTTTGTTTCTCGGATCCTAATAGAGAGGTGGGACCAGTAGCGGAACTGATCTCGGATGAAAAGCCGCAAATGTATAAAAGGGTGCAGCACTACCAGGACATATTCTTCCAGTACTACCAGCTTGGGCAGAGACCCTTAGATGCTGTCAGAATATAGAGAAATCTAATCTGTATGATCACTTCCCTGTCCCTCTGTAGTTGTATAATTAGCAGTTTGCTTGTGACCTGTGTTTTTTTTTTTGATGTATTTCACCTCTTTCTTTTCGGTTCACGAGTTTTTTTACCGGATGATTTATTTTTTTACCAAATGTTCCCGACTCAAAATAGATGTAAAATTTTAGAAGCAGGCTTATTTAGTTATTTATGTGCATGGAATCAACCAAAATGACTTACTAAATTATTCAGGATTCTGAAGTGGTAGTTGTTGATGCAATTTAGATTTTTAATTATGAGTCACTTAGTAACCGCCTCTTTGTTAACAACCAATAAAAGGTAAGGCTACGTACATTCAACCCCTACCTCGCCCTGTGACGTAGTTCTGTACAGTTTTACTTCACTATATAACCATGTTCTCTGCCAAACATATCTTGTCACCTTTAGAGCATGACATATTTTTGTTCGGATAATCGAGCTGTATATGGTAGGCAGCAGCTATGAGCATATAACAAAATCAACTCCAGCTTATTTCTTGCTATTGATGAAAAAAATTAAGTGTAATACATAAGTTTCTAAAACGTTTCTATAAACCCTCGTGACGTATATGGATTGCCTCTGAAATAATCACGATGATCCAATTACAAGATGAGCACCATCTGGTTGCCATCTCTTATTTATGCTCATTGGCAAGCCGGGAGAAGAGTGAAAGGCATGTGGACAAATACAATAGAAAAGGGGCCTATAACTATCGGCTCAGACGTGTTCACATGCAAAGGCGTAAATGGAGGAATTTCTCCAGATGAACTCACTGTCAATATGTCTCCATTAAGGAGCATAACTTGGCTCTGCAACTCGCCATCCTTTGCTGTCAGGTGATACTCTGATCTTACATTTGCTGTTTCATTTCTCTCGTACGTGCCATTGTATACGACATTTGATTGAACAGTTGTGTTGCCACTTAGATTGATAAACAACAATGTGATCCCTTTCTGCACAATAGTAAGGGGGAGATTATAAAAGGCATTGGATTCAAAACCTAGTCAATTTTTAGAAGGTTTATAGCTTACTGATAGTTTCGAGCAGTGTGCATAAGCTCGAATGCTTTTCGTTCCAGAGAAGTTGACAGATAAAACTGTTTTTCCCATTAGTCGGTGCCAGAGAAGGGCACTGTTCATAGATAAGTTTCAAGTTATTAGAAATAAATGGCCTCATTTTTTTCAGAAAGTGCTGTTATAATGAGCAAAAGTTACCTGTAGTAGTCAGGATTAGGGACAAAGGTGGTTGTGTTCAGCAAGCCGTAGTTGCCTCCGATCAATGTTTGTCTGCAATATGTTTTTGTGTTGTATTTTGAAGCCATACCTAGCTGATCCAAGTACCTGTTGGAGTGTTTTGACTATGACTAGACATAAAAAGTTGACCCAACCAAATCAAATTCACTTATATTTAAATGAATAACCCGTAATAGAAACCCTGACGCAAATTGGTCCAGTCTGTAACGACCATATCTGAATATGACCCAATCTGAACTTACAGATTTGAAACCAAAGCCTTAATAACTACGTCCCATATGATCCGACGTGTAACTACTTGCCTAAAGGTGACCCAAACCTTAAACAGACTTACATCCAAATGATCAGATAATAGCCTCCCAGACCCGATCCTAACTGGCATGACCAGTTTGTGTTGTGACTTGTGAGCCTTCTCAAATTAAAAATAAGAATGTCTTATAATGAACTACAGTTAAAAAAATAATTACCAGAAGCTGAACACAAAAGCATTTGTAACATGGTTTCGACCACTGTTATAAGCCCCACCTGCTTCACCAACCCATGAAACAGCAGGATTCCCTGAGCTCTTGATAACTTCCTGGAGATGCTTAAATGTGGAGGCCTCCTGATCGAGAATTGATGGGTTGAGAATACTTTCTATTAGGTGTGGATCAACTCCTACGAGCGCAAAAACATAGATTTTAACATCAAATAATATTAACTGAGAAAACATGAATAATTGAAAATGATTGTACCTGGTCCAAGATTGTAAATATGGTGTGTGATAACATCGAGACTATTATTTTGTGTTTTGTTTAGAAATTCCGAAAACCAATTAGCGTCGAAGAATCCGCCAGGAGCTATCACCAGAGGCTTATATTCACTGTCTTTATATATCTCTATCAGCCTGTGATTTAGAGTAATCAAATCAGTAGAATACTGATTTGCTGCAACTCTTGTTCCTACTCCACTGCCACTCAGCTCATTTCCTGCAAACCAAACAAAGTGGATATAGAAGAAGCTGCCATGTATCTTGTTTGGGTGGTAGTACCGTGGTACCTAATTGACATGGCAAGACTGACCCGAAAATCCAAAACTATCTGACCCGTACATGAACCAAAACCATTTAACAGTTACTTGGCCTGAACTTTTTTAGCACAAGATTGACCAAGATCAAACCCAATTGACTCAACTCATAAATGTTGATGTGGAAATGACCCAACCCGAACTTACCAGTTCCCAAAATGACTGAATGTTATCAACAGGAAATAGACAGAACAAGAAGTGACCCGGCCCCACCATGTTCGACCCAAAGTAACTTGATACGACCCTATCAATACCTTGAAACGACAGAAAATGGACCAAATCTAGCAGTAAGTGGATTGTATCTCTGAGGTACTACCACATAAAATATAGTTTTTAAGCTTTACAATAAAGTTTTTGAGTATAGTATAGTTTTACTATAAAGTTTTTTGAGTTTATTAATTTAAACATTAAGCTCAAAAAAATTACAATAACACTCAAAAAAACATCATATATAAGATATAAAATTTGATTTATAAACTTTAAAAAGCTCGAAAAAAATGCACAAAAACTCAAAATCATACTACTCTGAGGTAGTAGCTCCGATGTATAATCCTTTTTCTCCAAATATAGTATCATGTCTAGGGTTTTAAATATGTGTGTATTGATATTCCTTATGAGGATCCCTACCAACCAAAAAAAGTTTAGAAGCTACGAATTTTATTTATAAAAATAGGAACTGAATCTAGGAAATTGATTGGATAAATGAGTATACCTAGCTCCCAGCCATGAATAGGATAACCCTTTTCAACCGTATAGCGAATAAGAGATTCGGCATTGGAAGGATCCCAAGCACCCGAAGCAGACCCATCACGGTTGTAAATTCTTCCGGTAAGAGCATTTAATCCAAATACAATCAATGGCCTGTAATCAAAGAATTGTTCAAGATTAAACATAAATCGAAAATTATGGGGCGAATAGTAATGCAACAGTTTAACAAAGAAAAAATCGCAAATTTTAACTAGAAGGCTTATAATCGTTGCTTACGGGACCCCCTCGCTTCACTACTTAATAGGAGTAATAAGTTTTAGAAGGTTGAGGTCGAAATGAAGTACCCAGTTTTCTTAAAGAAGGCATTAAGCTCATCCCATCTCTTCATTGGCAAACACCCTGGAGTAAAACCAAACATCTCTGAGGGTTTATTTTTGAATTGGCTACATGGTAGTTTAGAATCATTGCTTTCATATATGACTTTGTCTTGTAAAGAGCCACCCAGTCTAATCTTCAAAGGCGAAAACGCTGCAGAATTAGCATCAACTAGTAAGCAAATTGGATAGCAAAATTTTGTTTTAGATTCCTTGCTTTCAAAGTGTAAATTAGTCACCTCGTATCGCGTTGAACAGTATCGGGTTGTTTAGATCCTGAAACCAAAAGACATTGTGATGAATCCTTAGTCCCGAAATAATTTGGTGTCGTCTAACATTAACGATTGCGACACGAGATATACATTGATGAATTATGCACTGCTGAGTGCTGAC